>PVLA01019269.1:0-12620 GCA_004027455.1 Hydrochoerus hydrochaeris
CCTGTCCTCTCTCTGTCCATTCAAGAACTGCTGGGACCAGGTCATCAAAATGAACTCAAAGGCACAGAACTGTCACTGCTGTCATGATGGTTGGTGGAGGAGGAATCTCACTCTTGGGAGGGTGAATCTGTCAGGTAATAGAGGTGTAAGGTGTGGACGTACCTGCCCTCCCCAGCTGCAGAGACCAAAGAAAATAAGGTGACAATACAAATTAAAGAGTAGGGAAATAACCTGCCCACAGGGTCGGGGAGCCTGGCTGATGGAAGAGCCTAAGGTGGAGGGCTGTGAAGGGACTGAACGACGGATGCCAAGGGTGGACCAGTTAGAACTAAGGATGAGTTCTGGGTGCAGCATTGCCTGGGACTGGCCCCTGAGCTATGGGTCTGTGAGTGGTGCCCTATGTCTCCATCAGAGTCTTCACCACCCTTGCAGAGACGACAGAGGTCCAAGTGGTGTGAAGCACAGATGGAGCTGGTGTGAGCTGGTACAAGCTCTCAAGCCCTTCTTCCAGCTGCCCACCCTCAGAGTGTCCTCTAGATACTGTGGGACGAAGGCTCAGAGAGAGATTAGGTTACAAAGGCAGTCACAAGCCCCCCTAGCAACTGACCAGATCCCTACAGCTGCTGCCCCACTGCTCACCCCATACACCAAAGGCCAGGAGCAGCCATGGGGCAGGTAGGGCTCTGCATGGCAATCAGAGTGCTGCCAGCCTGTCCTTCAAGACTCCTCTCACTGGGAGGGTGTCCTAGCATGCGTACCTTTCCTCCCGGCAGCTGCCACTGGCATCGTGGTTCTTCCTTCATGTCATCAAGGATGTGGCCTCCTGGTTCACAGCATGTCTCCAACACCAGCCAGTCTCTCATCTCAGCACCCCCTTGAACGCTCATTCTATCTTCTGGGCCTGGCTGCCCTGGAGCTCATTGCTTTCCAGCTTCTTCCCTGGCTCTCACCACCCACCTCCTGTCCTCTCCTGGCCCTTCCCTCTCCCTGAGATCACTCTACCTCTTAGTGTCCAAAACATTCTTCTGTGGTTCAGATAGACCTCCTACCTCCACCTGTAACCTGCCACGACTTTGGATCTTCCACCTGATCAAAGCCTATCTCAACTGCCATCTTATTTCCCATCCAAGAAATATTAAACTTTAAACAGCCTATTTTAATTTTTGCTGTCATCTGAATTACATGTTCCCTCTCTCTCTCTGCCACAGAGTCCACTGCAAAATCCACCTCTGCAGTGTCTCCAACTTAGTCTTTGAAAACCAGTGAAGGGAAAACTGTGTCTGTACAGGGCTCCTACATCACGTACTCATGGCTGAGTGCATAGTCTCGCTCTCCACTGACCTGGTCAACTTTGCTGAGCCATTCTGCTGTTGAATCAGCTTGCTAATCTGCCAGGGAGACAGAAACTCTTTCCTCCTGCCATTCACTTCACCATGCTAACCCTCTACACTTGCCTATCTCTTTCTGCTCTTGTGCTGCAAGACCGAGGCTCCTTCCTTTGGATTAGAGGCCCCAATGCACCAGCTTTTCACACACTATATGAAAAATCAGTAATTCCCCCATCCCTGTCCCTTTCCATTCTCCATTGTGACCACTGCCATCTACATATACAAGTGTAGTCTCCCACACTCTCAACATACTTGGCCCCCAAGCCTTCTCCCATCACCCCATCAGGGACCTGTAAGGATGGTTTCTTTCCTATCTACTATCCTGTTCACTCAACCAGGTCCAGCCTGCCATCCACTTGCACCAGTCATCCAAAGCCTCAGGCTGAAAAGGCGGTGGGCTGTTCCATCCCTGTTTACTCAAACGCTCACAAGCACCTTGCACTGTCCACATTTTACATTAGTTTCCCTTCTATTGCAGGCCTCCTACCTCCCCGCTCAAACTCTCGGGATTCACTTCCTCAAGGCCCCACTTGACTCTTTTCTCTTTTGTCCCATGGTGACCTTGCGACAGAGCATTTATGCAGATCTCTCACAAACTTGTTGCCGCATGTCCTGAATGTTGGCTTTGAACCTGTGCCCTTCCAATTTTGTTTCCCGATTCTCCAGGCTTCCCTTTATCTACCCCATGGCTACCTTATTCCACAGATTCAGAAGTCATCCAAGAATGCTCCTCCTCACACCCCTCCTCCCACCAACAGCCCATCAGCAGGCCATGACATCACCATGACCTCTCCCTCCAAGGTCTCCTTCTGTCCATCTCACTGTCCCTATCCTGGGCCAGGTCACTCCTTTCTCTCATAGGAACCGAGACAGCTTCTTCTGTCTCCTTTCTCTTTAGCACCTCTCAGCCCATGTTCCACCCAACACCAGCCATCATTCCTATGAAACGTACACCATGGCCTGAAGTCCCTGTATCACCAGATCCCACCCAGTGCTCCAGCTTTATCAACCCTCGTCTACTAATGTCTAATTATACTGGTCTTTTCCCATTTCTAGACTATATTCCAGTCAGTTACATTTAGCCACAAATGCTTTGCTAGTTCTCTGCCCCACCATCAAGAAACAGGAATCTAATTCTTCTAGAGTCTTGGATGGCCTTAAATGACTCTGGCCAACAGAGCATGACAAAGGTTACATCACAATTTCGGAGGTTCAGAAGTCTCTTAACTTATACTTTGGTCTCCTAGAATGTTTCTCTGGAAGCCCAGAGTTATGGAGGAATTTCCATGCCCTACATTATCACGTGGGTGAAACCACAATTCAGGAACTTCATACATGCTTCTCTCTTCTACCTTCCTCACCAGCTACTTCTTGTTCCTTCACTTCATTGTTCCTTTTTTTTGGTACTGGGGATCGAGCTCACAACCTTGTGCTTACCAGGCAGGCACTTAAGCCACTGAGCTAAATCCCCAGCCCCACTTCACTGTTCTTAAAAGAGCTCTGCCAGACTGGCTCCATTCAAGTTAAAAATATGAAACTGTGTCAATTTCTTATTTATTTCCTTGCAAACACTTAACAAGTAAGTGGGCATCCAATTTATGTTATTAATCTTTACCCTCTCCAATTTATATTATTTAATCTTTCTGTAAACTACAGAACCCATGTAGCATGCAAGGCCTATGTTTATCATCTGGCCCTTTAAGAACTGTTTGCACATGCCTTGCTCTAGAGTCTTGAAGCTATAAAGGGTTTTGTCTCTTTCTATAGCTTTTATGGGATTTGGCACTTACTAGGTGCCTAACTGGTATGTGCTGAAAAAACTGAGGGGTAAGAAGGGTACGGAGGCCCAGCCATCAGCTCCTCTTTGCTGGGCGTCTTTTTGGCAAGCAGCATAAGCAGGTGCTGGGCCAGTGCCCTCTGAGTCCCCAGAGACTAATGCAGCTCAAGGTCAAAGTCCTAGAGCAGAAGAACCAGGACTCAAAGGTCTTAAGTACAAGGTAAATACAAGACCTTGCCACCTCCTCGAGCAGTTTTGGTAGGGGGTGTGGCCGGGCTCTCCTCCTCCTTTCAGGAACCCATGTTTGGGTCAATCCTCAGATAAGGGTGGGCACTCTCTGGGCACAGAGGATCCGCTCTTCTATTCTTTCCAACAGGCACGGACTGGGTCAGACCCTGGAGAGTAGCCACGGAGGACAGGGAAAAGTGATGCTCTCAGCTGCAGAAGCTCCACCCCAGGAGGGAGAAGGGATGGTGACAAGGCAGGTACCACAATGGCCACTTCCTGGTTTCACATGCTAGGGCTGAGGGACCATCAAACTGTGTGTGGTCACAGACTGGACATCTGTGTGTGCATGGGGGGGGGGTGGTTTCCACATTGTACATGCATGTACAGGAAGGAAGCTGAATGAGACTCTGCCAGGGTCCCTGGGATGAGCTGTGGATTTCTGCCCAATGCCACAAGTTGGGGAAGCCCTCTGCTCAAAACATACTGCACACACATCTCCCAGTACCACCTACCTACTCTCAGGCCCAGAAGAGAACCCTCCCCATCCCCATTCCAAGGTCCTGATCTCAGGTTCTAGGAGTCCATAGAGGGTTGCCTCTATCGATGAACTGAAGTCTTAAGGCCTGGAACAGACTCAGATTTTAGGAGCCCCAAGTCTTGGAGAGTTTCCAGTAGCTCTTCCCGGGCAGTGCCAATAAAGGAATTTTCCAGGAAGGCAGGAAGGCCTCCCACACCATCCCGCAGGGTATACAGGGGCACCCGCACCAGACCCAGCACCTGTGAAGAGAAGGAGACAGAAGGCATTGGGATTCCAAGTAGTTCCTCATGCTACTTCAATCCTCTTTGCAAAGGATCTCTCTAAAGGTCTTAACTTCCCTCAAAACCCACATAATATGGCCCAAAACTCATACTCCAGGGAAGTTTAGTGAGTCCAACCCCATGCAGCCAATGACTCAGGACATGCTATCTAGCTCCAAAAATACTGGAATCACATCACTCTGAAACCTCTAGTGGCTCCTGCTTCCAGGATGCTGAAAGGCCCCTAGACCTCTGGTTTTGAAATGTGGGGCTTATACTGGGTGTATCAGAACCACGTGGGAACTCATGATAAACAGAAATTCCTAGTCTCCTCTCACTCCATTCCCCAATCAGCAAATACAGCAGTGATGCTCAGTACTCAACCGCTTTAGCATATGTGCGTCCTATGACAGCACAGTTATCTCTCCTTAATACACCCTATGCCCATGATTCTGATTCGTATCCAAGTTTGAAAACCACCGCCATATACCATGTTTCCCTATTTCCCTAGTTATAACTATTTGGGCTGTATTTTCTACTTAAGATAAAGGGGGGCCTAATTTTAAGGGGACAGGTTGTCATGCCTGGCCACTATGACATTATCAATAGGGAAGAGTGGAGAGTTGAGGGTGGGTGTATCCCAGAAAGGATGCTGAGGCCAGTAAAGGAGGGAGGGTGAGGACTTCCCAGGGAGACCAGAATGGCATTATAAACCAGACTGAAGATGACCAACACACCCACTCCTCCTGAAAGTGGGGAAGACTGCAAGATCAGGGGAGCTGCGACTTCCTCTTAGGGAACCTAGCTAGGGAGGCTTCGCTGGAGAGGGAATCCAAGGGGGAAAGAGGGAGCCTGGATGTGGGGTGGGTTCCGGGCTGCCCCCACCTCCAGCCCATGGTCCTTGGCTCCTGGTGCTCCAGCTTCCACAGCCTCCAGCTGCTCCAGTGTCAGTCGCTTGGCATAGAAGTGCGTTACCACGTGCGGCCTAGCCCCTACATGCGAGCTGCGGTGGTCTGTGCGCTCCACACTGAAGGCAGAGACCGCCTCGCCCAGCTCCTCGCGCAATTCACGGTTCAGTCCGTCCTCCAGGGTGCTGTCCTGCGAGTCCACGAAGCCGCCTGGGAAGCCCAGGCGCCCATCGAAGCGCATCTGCATCTGCGGGGGAAGAAGAGGGGACTGGCTGGGTGCCCAGGCAGTGCGACCCAGGATAGGCGCGCGGTCCAGGGTGGGGAGTGACCGGGCGCGCCCTCTGCTCACCAGCACTGCGTACCGCAGCGGGATGCGGCCGAAGAGCATCCCCGGGTCGGGGGCGTAGAGCAGCGCGTGACAAGCATGGCGCCAGCCAGGCCCCAGGGTTAAGGCCTCGGCCAGCGCCAACCGCCGGACTCCGGCCATTGCGGAAAGCGCTCTCTTCCTAGTCCGGAAGCCCACGTGGTCCAGCAACGGAGGGGGCGGCGGTTTTCATTTTGACCAATAAGGGGCTGGGAGCGGCTGCTCAGACCAATCCCTGCAGGGGCCAAGGGCGGAACCAAGCTGCTTAAGGGCGGGGCTTTGTGCCGGGGTGGGCGGCGGTGACTGATATCTGTAAGTGTGGGGACTTAAACCTTGGGGCAGCGTGACTCTTGGAAACTGAAAGTTTCCTGCAAGTTGGGCCTCAGTACGGGGCCTAAAGGTGACGCCAAGCCCTAGACCCGGACTGAAACCTGTAAATAAAAGGCCACAGGGTTGTCAGGAATTCAGGGAGGTCTGTGCAGCTGGGAAGCTTAGGGTTTGTAACCGGAGCAGGATTTAACTGGAACAGCATAGGATAGAACGTAGACAGAGAATGCTTAGGAAACCAGCGTCCTGGGGCAGGAGTCAGGAAGGAAATAGGCAAGTGCGCTTCAGAGACCATGCCTGTCCTAGGCCAGTGGAGAAGGAGAGAAAGGATTAATTTCTCCTCCAGAGATGGCATTTTCTTTCAGGAATGGTGGAGTTGAGGCGCTGACTGTGGGGGCAGTGGTAAGTTTGGTGTTAGTGAAGTCACAAGATACAGTGAGATTGTCCAGAAAAAAGGGGGGAGGGGATTGCGTTGTGTGTGGAACTGGCACAGAAAGGAAAGTGAGGAGGGAGGGGTTAAATGCAGAAATCTCCTGGGTTTCCTAGGGTGTTCGATGGTAAAATCATGTGCCCTCACATCTTTACTTTTTTTTTCCGGTACCAGGGATCAAACTCAGGACCTCGTGCTTACCAGGCAAGGTGTTTGCAATGCTGAGCTAAATCCCCGGCACGTCTTTACTTTCTGATGTGGTGCTCTACCCAGGGCATGGACTAGACAAGCCTGATGCTGAGAAACAGGGTCAGGATCCCTAGCCCCAGCTCCACCTCCCCCACCAGCAGTCTGTTGATTCCATCAAGGGAAGGGGATGTTGCTGCTTGAAAGGGCTGAGCATACAGTCACAGCCAGTGAGCACCAGGAAAGAGCCTCGCACTCACCCAGACACAGGTTTGAGACCTTTGAACTCACTCAACTCCCTCAGGTCCCCAGTTGCTCATCTGTTAAATACCCAGACACAGGTTTGAGACCTTTGAACTCACTCAACTCCCTCAGGTCCCCAGTTGCTCATCTGTTAAATGGAGAGGATACCAATCCGCTAAGATGCTGAGCAAAGTAAAGCAGAACGTGCCAGGTACACAAAAAATGAAGCCTCTCCTGGGATTCAGGTTCAGGACACAGAGCTATGTCTTACATTAATGCCAAGGGTTTGGAACTCAGTCACACTCATCAGCCCTCAGAACTCTAAGGAAACAGGAAATGCTCCTGGCATTGTCTCCCAGCTCAATTTTCTGAGCAGAGGGGCAGAGATGCCATCACTAACATCAGGAAGCTGGGCCAAAGTGAGGATGAAGCCAGAGGTGTGACACTTCTGCCGTTAACAGGCTTCAGTTCTAGGAGCTGAGATAATACTGGTGAAACATTAGGATCACTGCAAAAAATAACTTGCAGCTGGCTGAGGATTTAGCTCAGTGGTGTAAGCACTTGCCTGGCAGGCTCAAGGTCATAAATTCAATCCCTGGTACTAAATAAATAATTAAATAACTCAGAGCTTATAAAAACCACCAATTCCAGAGTCCTGTCCTGGACCACTTGAATCAGAATCCCTGTGGGATCATTGATAGCTTTAAAAATGTTTAGTTGACAACCAGGGTCAAGAACCGGTGCCATCACTCTGCCCCAGCATTCCTAGGTGACTTAATTTCCCTCCTATATGTGTTGCCTTTAAGAATCTAGGGTCAGACATAGCCTTTTTCAGAACATGGGCTCTTGTGTTTTTCTTTCCTGGTTGTTGAAGAAAGATAGATTTGGGGACTTTTAAAGATGGATTTGGGCATTTCTGGGGCAACATGAGTAACTATAAAGCTAAAGATATAGATACCAGATAAATAGATGATAGTTCAATGGATATAGACACATGAATTAATGACTTTGCCATCCAGAACTTTGTCCTAATGAATATGGAAGCTTTTAATATGCCCTGACCACCTGGCCTTTTTAATTGCTGTCTGCCTTTGTCCCCAACTCCCACCCCAACACCTTTGCCCCACCAAGCTGAGGCAGAGTACTGGCAGTCAAGGCTGAAGATAGAGGCTGAATTACATGCCGAAGAACTGCTCCAAGTTCTTAATGACCCTCAAAGATAAAAATAGTTTTGGTGGCCAACTATGGAGGACCCTAGGGGACCAATTCATTGTTTTAAAAATAATGAGAAAAATAATTAAGCATTTATCCTTTTTGTATGAGCTGTATCTCAAACTATAAAAGTATTCTTACTAATTAATGAAGGAATAAGCTAATTAAGTATTTACCATCTTAAAACTTTAATGAGTACTAGGGAATGATCATCAATGGTTGCTAAAGTTACCAAAAGACAGCCAGTATAGTGTATATTGTGATGAAAAAGCAAACTACCTCCTGTAAATGGTTTTGGGTCATAATCCTGAAAAACAGAATCCCAAGTGCCATAATGTCAAATGTTGAAATTATGAATGATCACAATCCCTAAAGTCTAAAATTTTGAAAGATCAAAATATGTTTAAAAATAATTAAAATGTTCTTTAAGACACTTATTTTCATTTTTAAAGAGGACTTGCCCAAGAAACATAAAAATACAATAGAAAACTTCTAAGGCCACCTTATACAATAAAAATGGCAAAGGTAACTTTTTTTTCCTTGGCAGTACCAGGGATTGAATCCAGAGGCTCACATATGCTACAAAACACTCCACTACTGAGTTATATTTCCAACCCCATGTGTCTGTCTGGCTGTCTGGCTGTTCATTTGAGTTTTTTGAAGCAGGGCTTCATGATATAGTCAAGGGTGACCTTGAACTTGCTATGAAGTCCAAGTTGGGCTCAATCATTCTCCTGTCTCAACCTCCAGAGTGCTGGAATTACAAGTATTTGACACTGTTCTTGGTGAACATAATTAAATTTCAGAAATATAAACAGATTTATCAACAAGAGTTGTATGAGTATATTTATGAACACTGAGAAATAAACCAAAATGTTAAATGTATAAATGTGTATCACTATGGTTGGTAATTGTGTGTACCCAGTTTTATAACTATGGGCATCTGAATTATTTGGCAGTCTTTTGATGAGGTAGAGCCAAAACCATTGGGTTACCACTGCATATGCAGTTGCCCAAAGAGCTGACATCTTGAATAAGTTGTGTCACAGATGTACATAAAGGATATTTCACTTATTGAAGAAGTTTCAGCATTTTTATATACATGCACAGTGCTTATAGTCAAAATCAACATTATAGTGATGCACTTTCATGGAATTGAATTTGCAAGACATGCATGAAATGAATTAGAATGCAGTACTGGAAATGGTGCACAGGTGAAAGACACAGCATATCAAATTATAAAAAATGGCTATTATTTAAAATATAAACTTACAAAAAGAAAAAAAACTGGCACGTGACAGTTTGTTCTAAGAATAGATATGGACAGTTGCACAGAGGAGGTCCACAAGAGCAAGTGGACATTGAGGATTGTTCTATTTTAAAGTCTCATATCATGATGAATGTGTTTCTTTCTTTTAAGGTATTATTCTCTCCTGAGAATATAGCCACATTCATTTTCCACATGATGCTATTCTTTTTGAACTTCTATTATGATCTGATATTGTTATGGTTTGTGTTATGTTTGTAGATGTCTCCCCAAAGCCTAATGAAGTCATGTGGGCAGGCTTCTAGAATTTGTGATTGATTCATGGTTTAATGCTGAGATTATGAGTGTGAGTGCTTCGCCCACTCTAGGATGGGTGGCCTACATACAATATAAGGGACAGACAGGGTCTTCTCTCTTATGCTCCTGTCTTGTTGCTTTTGCTGTCTTCCAGTTGCCATGAAATGTTGCCCTCTGCCATGTGATACCCTGCCCTTGAAGACAGCCAAATATGGACTGAGACCTCCACAAACTGTGAGCTAAATAAACTTTTCTTTCCTTAATTTGAGGTGTTGGATATTTTGTCTCAGCAATGGGAGAAAAGTAACTAACACATTGGTTACATTGATATACATTGACATGATCATCCTCTAGTAAGTTTTCCCATCACATATGCTATTCTTCCACATTGTTTTGAGGAATCTATTCCCTCAATACCAATAAACAGCCCCACATTTACCCAGAACAATAGAGATGATTAAACAGCAACATCATTGCATGTCGTCTTATCCAACTGTGTACATAATTGTTTTCTAAATGGTTAAGTCCAATATAAAAATCCAGTTTTAATTCAGTGAAAATGTCTGAAATGTCATTGCCTAGAAGGAATTCCAATGCAAACAAACAATTTATTTATTTAGGAGACAGGGCCTCCCTATGCAGTTCAGGCTGGACTTGAACCCCCTACAGAGCCCAGGCTGGCCTCAGACACATGGTAATCCTGGAGCTCAGACTCCCTAATGCTAGGATTGCAGACCTGCATCACCACATCCAGCACAAATGAATTTTTACACTGAAGTATTTGTTGCTGCCATATTTGAGCATGGTCAATCCACTCAATCTGAATTTTCCACCAAATATATTGGGCTCAGAAAACAACATTTATTAGTAACACTTTGTCACTTGAGCACATCTAATTCCAATCTGTCATTATAGTTCATACATTTTATTGAAATCCATTTTCTTTTTCAATACCTATCAAATCTTCAAATAAGTGTTAATAGTATTTTACTTTTCTCAGGCATTGTCTCAAAGATGAGCAAGTAAGCTCCAGAATTTTTATATCCAACAGAAGCATGAAGTACATATTTGATTAAAAACAGCAGGAAGAGTTTTGGAAATGCCATTTATTAGCCAAAGTGAAGCATGCACTTTTTTTATTTATGTTTGATTTACTGCTAAATATGTCTGCCTTCTCCAGTTAAACTCACCATTTAAAGTGCTTTTTGTGTATCAACCAGTGTGTTTGGTTCTAAAGGTTGCTCAATTCTTGTCAAATTGTTTTTATTCTTGGACAAAAGGGATGTTTAAAGTCAAGCATGGAGCTGTGTGTAAAGGGGCAGAAGTAATGCACAGTGGAATAATTTGAAAACTACCATATGTACAACTGAAAGTGGACTAATTTTATCCTCAGAATTTCACTTCCTATCTCACTTTCAAATCCTCTCTACACTTGTCCATGTGAAATCATGATTCCCAGGACTTCAGCATTTGGAATTATGTGCCCAGGATTATGTCTTTTAGGGTTAATATTCGCATTGTCATTAATAATATTATTTTTTTCTCTCCAAAAATTGAACTTCAGTGTAAATCTACCTGCCTACTTAGGGGAGAAACATCAATGAACAAAATTTAAAAATATGAAGGAGAGAAAAATTCTCCACATAGGACTGTAGGAGATTAGAGTTTAATATGGTGTATGGATTCATGGTTAGCTTGATATAGATTCAGATGACTGAATGTAGAAATATTAATAAGTATGTACATATACAAGGGCTAGTGTTATGCATTGAATGGGTCCATCAAGGGTGTATGTTATTCTTTTATGTAGCCTGGTGTTTTCCATAGTAAAAAGTTAAAAAGATGGTAACTTCATATAGAATTTATAATTTACATTTGAAGAAAGCTTTGAGTATCTGCAAAACTGTTTCACAGAAAGATCTCTCTTGACCTAGGGGAAGGAAAGAAAGGTAAAGACCCAGTATCAAAGTTTAGTCAGTAAGAAGATTAGGACCAATTAGCCATGGTGGCACAGAACTGTAATCCCAGCACTCAAGGAGCCTAAAGCAAAAAGATTATAAATTCAAATCCAGCCTGGCCAATTCAGCAATTTGGCAAAACTTTATCTCAAAATAGAAAATAAAAAAGGTCCAAACAAAGTAAATGAAAATTAGAAAAAAATGTAATTCCGTGCAGGAGTCCTGGGTTTAATCTGAAGTATTTCCATAAAAGAAAAGAAAAAAAGAAGAGGAGCAGAAGAAAGAGGAAGACAAAACTGACCAATGACCAAGTAATTTAAAACTATTCTGCTGGATGCTCATAAACTTTTCCAGTTTCTTAGAATTCAGAGCAAATGCCGAGAATCATGGTTAAGAGGATTACACAGTGGGGGTCAGTTTCACAGATCGCATATAGCATAGCTTGGTAACTGCCAACTTTGACTCAGGACAAGATGAAACCCAAAAGCATTATTCCAAACCAGTACTCTGCAGACTCCAGGGAAACGCAAGGCTGACAAGTGGAAACACTTGGCCAGTTATGCTGAGAAAAGCAGAACCCTGTGTTTGCAAGGACATGGCCGAGCCTCTCACCTTCCAAGACACAACCTGTGCTAAGAAGCAGGCACCAGGCTCAGATACTGCTGGCTGCATTTCCCCAAAGCTCACCCGCAGTGCACCTCCATTAACCCTCACTCCAGGAATCACATCCAACATTTTAGATAAGGAAAGGAGGTCAGTGCTGGCCTGAGAGTCCTCACAGCAGTTAGTGGGCCAGGGGCATGAAAAGCACCTGCTGTCTTCTCTCCACCCCAGAGGGTGGACTCAGCAGGGCCACCCCTAGCCCAACCTACAGGGGTCCCAAGCTTGCTCCTCACTTGGCAGGACAGACATGGGGGAGAGGAAGAGGAATGCAGGGGCCTGTCCTCTCTCTGTCCATTCAAGAACTGCTGGGACCAGGTCATCAAAATGAACTCAAAAGCACAGAACTGTCACTGCTGTCATGATGGTTGGTGGAGGAGGAATCTCACTCTTGGGAGGATGAATCTGTCAGGTAATAGAGGTGTAAGGTGTGGACGTACCTGCCCTCCCCAGCTGCAGAGACCAAAGAAAATAAGGCGACAATACAAATTAAAGAGTAGGGAAATAACCTGCCCACAGGGTCGGGGAGCCTGGCTGATGGAAGAGCCTAAGGTGGAGGGCTGTGAAGGGACTGAAC
>PVLA01019270.1:0-12615 GCA_004027455.1 Hydrochoerus hydrochaeris
AAAAAAAAACAGCTGGAGTTTGCTGCTCTAGAGTTCCTTTGCTGTCCATGGGCAGTTTGAACTCTGACCTGGAAGCACATTCATCAAGGGGAAATGACAGAAGTTCCGTAATCATATGAGGTGTCCTCAAAAGATACTGTGAATATTTAAATCTTCAAAATTTATTATAGCTAAAGACACATTCCGCTGATCCCCCTCAAAATACTGCCCCTTATTCAGGCACATTCACCTCATCATTCCGACCACTTTCTGAAGCAGTCCGGAAGTCCTCTTTTGGGAGTGTCTCTGTGGCTGCCTCCAGTTCTGCATCGATTGAAAACACACTGGTTTCTGTCGAATATAAATGTTACACTGTCTTCATCCACCTTACTCAACACATCTGGCACCATGTGACTTCTGGCTCTTCCCCAAAGTCAAATGACCATGAAAGGGAAATGCTTTAAATGGATTCAGGACACTGAGGCAACCAGAACAGTCCTACTAAAGACAATTAGGAAAGAGGACTTCCAGAGCTGCTTCAGAGAGGGCGAGAACAAGGGAATCAGTGTGTTTGAAGCAAGGGGAAGTGTTTTGAGGAGAATTCGTGGCAATGTGTCTTTTACTGTGATAAATTTTTGACATCTTAATATTCTCTGTGTCTTTGATCACACCTCTACAAAGTACAGACCTTGGTCTATGATCTTTTCCTGTGAAATGATAATCAGAATTGCTACTGGCCTCTCCACTTGGATTTGTTCCCAAGCACTGTGGGCTCTGCCTGCCGTCCTCCCCCACTCACCACGCTGCTTCCTTCTGCACAGTGAGATGCCTGCTGCTATGGCACACACCTGCATAATCAACTCACAAAGAGAGATGGCTTATTTCAGCTCACAGTTTCAGAGGTTGTAATTCAGGATTGGGTGGCCCTGTTGCTTTGGGGCCAGTGATCAGGCAGCACATCATGACAAAATTGTGCAGCAGAGCAAAACTATTCACTTCACAGTGGCCAGGAAGCAAAAAAAAGGAGGCCAGGTTCTCACAGTCCCGCCTTAAGAGCTCCCCTTCAGCTACACAAAGACCTCCTCAGGCACCTCCTCTTAAGGTTTCTACCAACTTCCAAAGGTGCCACACTGGGGTCAAGCCTTTAATCGTGGGTCCTCCGGAACATTCCAGGTCTGAACTGTAGCATTTGCAATCTACTCCTCTGAGGCCTCTCAGTGACCAGGCCTGGCCTCACCCTAGAGGAGCTGTGCTCCTGGTATGTAAGGGCTCCATGCCCTTATCAGCAGGGACGGTGGCTGCTCCTGCCCGTGTAGTTCCGCTGCCTCGGGACAGTGCACTGTAGGCCCTGGTGTCACTTCCTAAGGTCTGGTCCACATCAAACTGGGCATCCACTGTGGAAAACGAGGTCTCTCCCACATCCAACCTCCTGAAGAAGGCAACTTCCATGCAGATGCCAATAACAGCATGGTTCACCTGTGAATGGCTTTGATGGCCCTGCTGAGCCTCATGCTACGAGGCAGGTAGCATGGATTCTGTGCTTCCTAATGAGGAAACTGAGGGTCACTTAGGTTAAGGATTGCAAGCAGCAAATGGCCATGCTGGAATGGGCTCACCTGACTCATGACTCTGACCTCTTTGCTGCTCCAGCCTCTGTCCATGGATAATGCCTGAGAGAAGCTCCACATTTGGTAACTTCAGGGGAATTTGCCTTTTTTTTTTTCTTTTTAGAAAATTCAGAAATGACTATTACTTCACAAACTGTCTTTCTAACGGCTGGTCTGCAGACACCTTGATGGGAAGGAGCGTGGTACTTTGGAGCAACAGTCTGACCTCTCAGCCAACTTGGCAGGGGTCCTGGACACCGCACGGCTCCAGCCCCCCATACCTATCCTGACCCAGTGGGAACAGAGAGATGATGTCACAGTGTCCCCAGAGGAAGGGAATAGCATTCTGATCCTTTCCTACCCAGGATAAGACCCCAGAGTCTGGGCAGGCAGTGGAGGTGGGTAAAGGGAGAATCAATGAAGAAGTCCGTGCTTCTTCCAAAAAGAAAAAAGAAAAGACAAGGCCTGGAACACAGAATGTGAATGATAAAGCCTCTCAGCTCCAGGAAATCATTTCCAAACAGAAACCTTTGTGCAGCTTGATTCTCTTGGTTTCCATAGGGAGTTTTTAGAAATAACAAAGCCTCATGTGTCTGGAGTAAACAGAGAACCATCATAATGATTTGCACATATGCAACATGAAAGTCTATTCAGTTGAAACCAAAAATAAATTCAGTGTGAGTACGAAAAGCAAAAAGCAAGGGGTACTAAGAAGACACTAAACCAGACGCAGGGGCGTTCTCTTGTGTGAGCCAGCTTGTCCAGAGTTCAAGGCCCTGCCCTCCTGCCTGGGGTATTTTAGGCTAATGACACCCTGCCGTGTCCTCCTCCTGTCCTTCTGGGCAGGATGCAAGGAAAGAGCTGGCATTTACTCCACCCAGATTATAAAGCTTTTGCATCCAGTATTTCATACAGCCTTCATATCAGCCACAGGAGACAGGTTTTATTTCTTGTTCACATTTTATTCAGGAGGAAATGGGCTTCTGGGAGGGGCACTGCCTTCACAGCCCACTCAGCTCAATGTTAGAGCTAGGACTTCCACCCAGTTTCAAGGTCTCCCAAGCCATGTTCTTCTCTAGGGAATGGAGTGTCTTTGGCTTGCTCCACAGCCTGGCTCTTTAATTCCACTCCACTCCAAAGGCTGGAGTGAAACTGGGTAAACCACTGCTCCCTGAGCCTGTTTCATTTGCTAGAAGGTGCTGGCCTCGATCTTGTCTGCAAGTTCTTTGTCTGTGGTTTTATCATTCTAAGGGGCCACTGTTGGCCTCCTACACCAGAAGATTCCCTCATTTGGCTTTCCCCTTCACAGAGACCAAGGGGACCCTGAGGAATAAGGGAAATATGACATACAAGTTATCTTTGTTACAGAAACGGAGGGTTTCCCCTTGGATTCCCGCCACAGAGAGAGTTACGGACTGCTCTTTTCATCTGTATTAGCATCTGAAGGCGACTGCTTTTTTAAAAAATATTGAACAGATGGAAAAAAGATTTGTAAATTATGTAAAATACAAATAATTACAAGCACTTGCCGATTAAAAGTGATTGGACTTAAGAGTTTTTCATCTTTACAATGGTGTGAAAAAGATACGCATTTCATGTAAAGTGTGCCTTGAAGTTCCCATTTTGATTTCTCCCAGGCCAGTGATGCGCGATGCATCATGACATTGAGTGGCCACAGAGAGCCCTGAGGCCATGTGGGAAACGGCTGGACACCCAGGGCCACCATGCCGCTCAGCAAGGGTGTTTGGTAGTGAGGTAAATTCACTGCAGTTTCAACTTAGCATATTTTCAATTCAGGAAGTTTGTCAGGGTACAATCCAGTGTTCAGTGCAATAAAATTACACCTGCATACCCACTGCCCAGTTCCAAAGGACATAATCTTCTCCTCTCCCACTCTCACGTCCCTTCCTATCTCAACCTTGGCAAGACGACCACGCGTCTAATTTATATCTCTCACTTGCTTTTCTTCATAGTGTCCCACATTTTAATTCAGTGCTGGGGATGCAGCTTCATGGTAGAATGTGTGCTTGGCTTGAGAGAGGCCCTGAGTTTGATTCCCAGCATCACAAATGAAAAAGCCCAATGTACAGAGAATTTTCTCTAAATGGACTTCGATCACACACGTTTTCTCCCAAATCTGATGTCTTTTGTTTCACAATATTTTCCCGAGAGTCACCTGTGTGGCGGCCTGTTACTGACCCAGTTTGCCACTCACTTGGCTCCTGCTGGAGGATGACATCAGTGTCTTCACCTGTTTTGTTATTTATTCATATCATGCTCAGGTGACTTCCTGGCTGTCTGCTGCTGGGACCTGTGAGGTGGTGACATCCTACACATGCTTTGTGGTGTGCACATGGGAGCTGTCCCAGGATGTGTGTGGAATGAAGATGCCGAGTTGTAGCAGGTGAATTTGTTCCGTTCTTGGGTAATGTCATTGTAGCTCCAAGTGGTTACTCCCCGCAGAGAGGAAATTAAGAGATCCTGCTGTTTCCACCTGTTTCTGGGTACTAAAATCTCACCGTTATGAGTTAAAGATGGTAACATTATGATTTTATTTTGCACTTCTCTAATGATGAATAAGTTGCTCTGTAAAATGTTTATGAGTCATTTGAATTTCTTTTTTGAAATGTCCGCATCTTTGGCTTTTCATTATGGGCATTTCTCTTATAGTTCACAGTTTTGCATTCTGGATTCTAGGTCTTCATCCATCATACAAGCTGTGAGTCTCCTCTACACTTCATGCCTGCTTCACTCTTTATATGATCTTTTTTGACCACCAGTTATTTCCGTAATGCAGTGAATTCATTGATCCATCACAGATGGTGTCTTGGAAGTCTTTGTGGGGGTGTGTATGTGACCCAGGGCCTGAATCCAGGGCCTGTCCAGGTGTGTGGAACACACCTATAATCTTAGCACTCGGGAGGCAGGGGGAGGAGGATTGCCGTGAGTTTGAGGCCACCTTGGACTACATAGTGACTTCAAGGCCAGCCTGCACTACATAGCAAGACCCTGTCACCAAAAAAAAAAAAAAAAAAAAGTCCAGGGCCTTTGCACTGCGCTATACTCCCAGGCCCCATAGTTTTGGTTGAGACACAGTCTCACTACATCACTAAACTGCCTTAATTGGCCTCAGATTTTTGATGGTCCTGCCTCAGCCTCTGAGAGTGCTGAGATTACATGGTTTTACAAAGTTCTCTTTTGAGGAAATCTTCCTTAACAAGGTAACTATTATGCTACCTTGTCTTTTTAAAATTCATAAGCCAAATGTAATGTCTACATTTATTTCATGTAAAAAATTGTAGAATGCATCGTTTTGGCCCTAGACGTATACCACTAAATTAATAGAAAAACATAAATAATGCAATTGGCTTAGAGACACCACCTGATAGAATTCATATTGTCTGTGTACAAGAGGCTGGAGAATTTTGACAGGGCTGATTCTTTGGAAAATGTTCAAAACCAAAAGAGAGGACCATAGTGGTATTAAGCAGATAGAGGGTTCCACGGGAGGATTATACACCATTACATACTCGACCAATTATATTTCAGTGTCTAATCCAGAATTGCCTTCTAAGATTTACAGTATTGTCACTTAATCTGCCTGGAATTTTATTTTTGTATATGATGTGAGATAGAAACTCTACTTTGCTGTTTTTGCATAGATACCTCACAATCTCACTCACTAAATGCACATGTGATTGCTCCTGAGGTATCTGTTCTGTTCTGCTAAGCCAACTTAAACCCCTGTGCCAGTACTTCCACAGCTGATGTAATAAATCTTACTGTGTGGTAGGAAAATTCTCTATGTAATGTTCTTTGGACTTACCTTGATTATTCGTCACCTATAAAAATTTTTAAATTAATTTTTTCAAGTTCCATAGGAAAATTCTGATGGGATTTTGATTAAAACCACAGTCAAATTTGAAGAAATTTTCACATTTTGTGTTAAATTTATTCTTAGGTTCATTTATATCTTTATTCACAAATGTGATAGACCTGCAAATTTCCTTTACTACATTAGCAGGGTCTTGCAGTTAATATCACAGTTGACAAAAAAACTGAGTTCTCAAAAAAATTAAAAATATTGAGTTTTCTTATCTTCCATTCTCTGGATATTTGTGCAAGACTGCAATGATTGGTATTCTGAAAGTTTTGCAGGAAAAGCTTAGAAAATGGACATTTGATTATTCAAGAAAAGATGCTTTTAATATTTTTTAACCAGAGATGATTGTTATTTATAATTTTTAATTTGTTCTTGAATCATCTCTGAAAATTTTTCCCTAGGAATTCAGTCATGATGTCTGTATCCAAATTTGCTGACTGACTATAAGACTAGGGATTGAACTCAGGGCCTTTCTAAGCTTGGTAAACTCTACCACTCACTTACGTTTCCCCCCAAATATACTGACAAATCTGTTTGTAATACCTGCCCATCTGTTGACTCCTGGCAACTTCTATACTTTCTCATTTTTCTCAGAATTTCAAAAAGCTTGTTGATCTCTTCTATTTGGGGTGGATTAGTACCAGGAATTGAACTCAGGACCTCATTCTACATCATCAGTTTTTGCTCCTTATTTTCCAGCTTTGTATGGAAGGATCATGTTGCTATTATTTATCTATAATTCTGACATAGGCATTTGAATTCATTAATTTTTGGCATGAGGTATATATTAATGTATGAGTACCCATAATGCCAGCTATTTGGTAGGATGAGGCAGGATGATTACCATTTTGAGGCCAATCTAGGCAACTTAGTGAGAACTTGTTGATAGATATAAACATAAGTATATATGTAAATGTTATGACAGATGATAAACATAGATGATAGATAGGTAATTGATGATAGATGATAAAAGACAGACAGACATATAGGGCTAAGCTATAACTCAGCACTCCCTGAGTTCAATCCCTAATACCTAATTTGATATTTAAAATGGTGTTTCTCCATTTTGTATTCATTTCCAACAAAAGGATTTTCTATCATTAATTTTGCTTTTGAGAACTGCTGTCTGACCTTGTGTGATTCATCTTTCATTCAACAAACACTAGGCCTGCTTATATGCCAGGTCCTATTCCAGGTGCTTGGGTTACACCAGGAGTTGTGCTGTGTTGTCACTTGTTGGAAAAGTCCTGTGTGTGAGTAGAATGCATATTCTTCATGTGCTGCATTTGGTTGTTCTGTGTATGACCATTAAGTCAGGACTGCTTTGCTTCTTCTGCAAATCATCTATTTCCTTACTGATCTTTTGCTCTGATTATTTTAACAATGCTTACGCAAAGGCTATTAAAATTTCCTCCTGCGATTGTAGATGTATCTGTTTCTCCTGCTTCTAATTATTGCCCTGGGACACATGTCATTTTGAAAGACAAGAGGACTAATGCTCAAATTAAGAGACATGCCCTAGTTCACAAAATTTGTGAAGGATAGATCCAACATTCTAATCTGCTTTATTATGACACCACTAATGCTCTCATCTGTTTTGCTGACATCGTCTTTTAACAACACACCAGTCTCTTCCCATCTTTTGGGAAATCCTTCTTCCCAGACTTTTTGCAAATTACCAAGCTTTCCTGCTGCCTGGTCAGGAGCAAATATGGTTTTGACTGACCATCATGTCCTGCGCCCCACACTACCAGCACCCAGCCAAGGAAGACCTGGCCTACAGACCAGGAGGCAGGCGTATGTGTCTGCCATATTGCTTTCAAAGGCACTTGCCAAGGGGTGCTATGGGGTGTATTTCTACATTGCTGTTTGTCGAGAACATTTTTCTCCCATCTGTGATATTAATTTCATCTGAAGATTTCCTATTTATTACTTCTCTGCAGCAAGAATAAAGTTTTTGTTGTTTTAAGTTTTAAAAATGATTGCATTGCCATCTGGAATGCACCAATTGTCATACAAAGAAAGGATGGTTTATTTCAAAACTCATTAAGCAGTATTACTTGCCAGGAATTGTGCTAGGGGCACTGAAGATGCAGAATGAAGAAGACATGTGCCCATCAGTGAGGGTGCAAGGTGACAGGAAAAAGCCACGTGCCAAGGGTGGGTAGTGCTGGGTGAGGGGTATGTGTGGCATGCAGTCGGAGAAGGCTTCCCAGAAGTGACATTTGAGTTGTTACTGATCAAGGAATGTGTGTTCCAAGAAAAATATTGGCAAGGGGAAGAAACTTGATTCTCCACACAATTTGTCAATGTGATTCTTAATACTTTTTCTTTCTGCTGTGTATTTGGATTTCTCATTGGCACGCTAGTCAAGACTTACAAATAAGTGGCACCTATGCTGTCACTCTCCCCAGGGACTCCCTGCTAAGGTCAGAGCTGTAACTGAACAGTCTGTTCTTAATGCATCTGCTCAATACTAGGCTCCAGTTAGTAAAAATAATATGAATGTTAATGATCAATCACAACCAATAAAGCAGTGTATGTTGGGAAGCACTCATGTGCAGTGTCCACTAAGGGCAGTGATGGGAAGGGAGGCTCCCCATGGGGCAAGGTGGGTGGGTGGGTTTAAGGGGAGCACTTGGGGTTCACAATGATTTGGTGACTCTACAATTGCTAATCTCAAACTGACCTCAGTGGGGTGGGAATGGTTCACACTCAGTCACTTGCTCATTCATCCATGCTGCAGATTGAACCCAGGCCCTTCACATTGAACCACATCCCTCGGGGTTCCCCTAAGTCACCAAATTGCCCAAGCTGGGCTTGGACTTGCAGTCTTCCTGTATCAGCTTCCTGCAGTATATCATCCCACCTGGGAGGTTTCAGTATACTTTCAACAACCCCAAGTTATTCCAGTGTGGGGACAGAGAATGATGGCCATCGGGGTGTTTGTTAGGAAAAGCCAAGTTCATTACCAGTGTCACAGACTGCAGGGTGACCCAAGTTACCCACTCTGGGAAGAGGGTTTCCTGCATGAGAGAGAGGCTCTGCATCTGATGTCTGCTCAGGAAGCTAACACAGGAGTGAAGACCAGCAGGGCCTAACTGGACAGCAGGACAAAGTCCAGAAGCCTCAGGACCTGCCTGCAGCAGGTATCTTTTTAAATCAGTTCCCATGACGTGACGCCACATCTATTCAGAAATGGTCATCTCTTATACTCATTTCTATTTTTGTAAAAAATGGATAAAGATTACGGTTGTCAGAGCAATCAGCACAGCTAAGTGAGCCTAATTTTATTAAATTCAGTTGTCTCCCCCCAAGGTATTAAATTTGCATAGAGCAGAAGGAAAAGCTGCACTCAGGTACTTAAAAACCAATGAAATGATTATTAGGCTGCATTGCCTTTGAAAACAAAATACCAGGTACCCCTGTCATTCATTTGAAAGTCATTTTGACAACATTGTGTGTAAAGTAATTAGTTTTGGGTTAGAGATAATTGAGCATAAAAAAACATTCGCCTTGAAAAGGAAGCTGGTTATCAATGCTATCCTAACCGCTACACAACAAAAGAAAATCCTACCTCTTAATTACACTATAATGATTCAAAATCTTAAGAGAAACCCCTTCAAATCTTATATTCATTGGAGTCCTCAAATTTTCTTCTGTGAAATAATGGAAAAAAGAAAATGTCCAGACTTTGATGTGCTGTAATATCTTTTTCAGCTTGGGAGGTGAAAATATATTTGTCCTGAGGAACGGAGGAGAAACGGATGGCAGGACAGGAGGCAGCCGCCTGTGTCCGAGGACAGACTCTTGGTTGCCCTCTGCTAGGGGGAGAAGTCTGACGATGTCTGGGGTCCAACCAAAAGTAAAAGAGTGGAAAATAAAAACTTGCAAATCCCTACGCATTACTGAATTTATGTTTACTCCTAGTCAAAGTGGGTTTCAAATGAAATTTCACAGGTTTTTCCCTGATCCATGCCTTGCATCAGTTCTTTTGGTTAAAAATTCCCTTATCTATGCTCTGCTCCTTACAAGTCCACTTGGAGAAAGTCCCTTTGGAGATCATCCCTCAGAGTCAAAGAGGAAACTGTGAAGAATTAGTTCCAGACACAGGGCCAGTCTGAAGGAACCACCGCAGATGGACAGTCGGGAATGCAGCGCCCCCCACAGGCCGGCTGGTGGGGCCTATTCACCTGCTGCTCTCAGGGCTTCATAAGAGGGTAATAATGAGTTTTAGGGTCTCACCTTAAACCAATCAAACCTGAGGTTTCTATGGTAGGGACAGTGATCTGTGGACTTTCCAGGTAGTTCTGATGCCCACTAACTTAGGACACCTCACTTCTCAGAAATCAAAATCAAGGTGCCATGGTGTTAAGAAATCTTGTCATACGGAAATGAACAAAGCTAACTTGGCTTTCCTTCAAACAGAAGGATGCGAAATCATGGAGCTACAATTTAGGAAATGTTAAGACACCAAAGTGTTTTTGACCTAAAATATGAGAAAGTTGCTTTCAGCAACTCTGTAATTATCAGTAACGTGTATGCCCCTTGCTGGAAAGGACAGCATGTGACTTCTACTGTAAGTACGTGAGAGGCCAAGGGGTCCTACAGGTCCCACTGAGACCAGGAGAGCAAGGGACAAAGCGCAAGGGCCTGAATAAATGAAAAGCGAAGGAGATGAGCCTCGGGGAAATGGGGGCAAGGCGGAAAGGCCTAACCGGAGGGCAAAACCCAAGGCCTCACATGCAGCCTGGCCAACAGTGACACCTGCATTTCCACAGGTCCCTTTGCCTCTCTGGTGTCAAAAACGCTCCATATGATAAACTCCAAGATTTAACTACTTCCTTGCCATCCCCCGTTTGGAGCCCCCAACTACTGAGAGCTTTTCTTTGTCCCCATAAACCATACCTGGTCTTCTGCCCGCTGTTGTGCCCCGGCCTTCACTCTTCCATTGCCCACAGGACAGGAGCCCAGAGAGAAAACTGGTCAGCTCCAGTCATCACCCCTTCCCTAACTGGACAGCAGTCAGAATGGCGACCTCACTCAAATCTCACCTTACTGTAAGATGACGCGTTCAGTCCAGGTGGAAATGAAAAGGAATAGGAAAGAAAGACACTTTCTATATGTTTTCATTATCTTTTTTATTTAACATATAGTCCATGTAGACAAGTGGCATAAAATTCATAAAAATACAATACTCCTAGGCAGTCTCCCTGTACCCCAGTACATCCCTTGCCTCCCCTCAATGGCACCAGCTTGGTTCAGTGGCACTCTCTGCCGGGCAATTGGAAAGGTTTGCTCTTTTTATGGAACTGCTGCCCCAGCTTGGCTTTTCTTAAATGTCATAGCAACAGCTATTCCCATCACCTCCTTTACTGTCTTCACACGAAAGCAAAAATATTTTTCAATACTAAAAATATGCAAAATACTGAGCTTTAATACTGCTCTGCCCAGAATGCACCGTGCTCCATGTTGGTAGCCAGTAGCACAGAAGTGCCCGTGGCCTCTGCCCAACTGATCTCGAAAATAGAAGCATCATTTGCTGGTGGGGTTACATGAAGAAATACTGTTACAAAAAGATTCTTCTGAAAACACTGATTTAGGCTACTTTTAATGTTGCCCAGCACATGACATGACGAGAATGGTATCTGAATGAAAGGAACTGTCAGATGGTGAGAATAGAGTAACATTAGAAGCATGATTGAAAGCTGACTGCTGGATGTACAAAACCTGCCACACTCAGGTGGGGATCACTGCAGAAGCCCAAGCACCCTCCCGTCCTCACCCAGGCTGGCTCTTTTTCTATAGTCTCAAGTGTTCTCTTCCCATTTTTCCAAGTTGTGGCATTATTGCTCCAATGTGATCCTGAATCCACAAATCCCCAGCTACTCCTCTATTTTCCAAAGCATACAAAACCCTAAGAAATAAAACTGTCAAGCAGCAAACAAGAGAGAGAAAGTACAAGTCTGCAGTCTCCTAGGCTGGCAAGGAGACACCCAGGGCTCCAGGGCCAGGTGGGGACAATCATTCCCAGGCTATTGTGCTGTCTATAGCCACCTGCTACACCCCAGAGAAGACAGGCTCCCAGATGGAGCCCAAAAGCATCCCAGAGGAGCCAGGTCACAAAGACAAGCCACAGGGAGGGAAGCTGCCCTGGTGAATGAAGAGAAAACTGTGTGATTGAGTGAGTACTCAACCACGGTCATGGTAAGCTTAGAATTAAAGCCCGACAACCATTTCATAAAATGAGGATGATTCATTGTTTCCAACAATCTCATTTCACACAAATTAATTTCTAAGAAACAAAGATTTATACAAGGAATTCAAAGCATATTTGGAAAATTTTCAAAATAAAATAGGAAGAAAAAATGAAGCGGAAGACTAAAGACAGTCATTCCTCACACTGAAATGATGGTTTTTAGAAGCAAAAATTACAACATTGGACTTAAGGCTTGAAAACAAAACAGAAAAATTAGTTATGCTTTATTATATCTTAATAATAAAAGAAAGTATCAGACACTACAGTTTGCTGCATATTTTATCTACTTAAATATACATTAGCTTCTAGATACACATATTTGGGGTTCTCCAAAATAACTTTTAACCTTTAATTAAATATGAAAAATTTTAAAATTGGTTTAAAGGTATTAAAATATAAATATCTGAATAATACTAAAAATGAGAAAAATCCATGGTTACCATTTTTTATATTAAGAACAAGTACTTGCTAAGCAACTTAATGAGCAAATATCACTTATCTGATAAAACCTGGGGACTGGGAGAGACAATAATATCACAGGTTTGGATGTTAAAATGGATTTGGTCCTAGCCACTAGATCCAAGAGCCTGGAAAAAGAAAAGGCAGGAAGCATTTCACTGACAAGAGTAACAGAGAACAACAACAAAAAAACCAGAGTGACAGCACATAGCAACACCGCTCTGGCGCAGAGCGGGTTGGGTGACCGAGCCTGCGAGAGCCACAGGTCTGTTGCCCAGACCCAGGAGCAGGGGTGGAGGGAAAAGCAAGGGACACCAGTGCTCCAGGAAACCCAATCAGCCCAGCATTGCTCAGGATGGACGACATTTTCCCACTATCTCTGTCACGACCCAGCACACAGTTTTACACAAGCATCTCTGCTCACATCA
>PVLA01019271.1:0-12606 GCA_004027455.1 Hydrochoerus hydrochaeris
TTGAGGTCAATTAACACCTATTGTTTGGGATTGTCCCTGCCTGGCCCTGGGCCTGGGGCGTTTCCTGCTTGGGGCTGGGGGTTGTTGCCAGGGTTGGCAAATATATATTCCAGCTTCTAAAAAATAAAGGCGGATTCAGATTCACTCACAGACTGGTGTGCAGTGTTTTCTGTCTCTCACTCGCCGACTCCCTGTCCACTTTTGGGAAACCCTAGCCCTGCCGCAGCTGGACTCCGGCAACTCAGACCAAGTTCTCCCAGTAAAAGGGCCCATGGGTGGACCCATTAGCCTTGGAGATAAACATAATGACGGTGAAATCCAGAATGAAAATTCTTCCAGGATATCTGGAATATATGAATGTGTTTTATTGAAGATAAAGAACAAAGATTCCTCGCTTGGAACCAAGAAGGGAAAGGTATTGGTCACAGGAAGTGGAAGCACAAAGAGGTCATAGTGACACTGGAGAAGGGCGACCTGGCCTTGTGGATGGTTTTTTAACCATATCAATCTTCTCCACAACTGTGCCAGCCATCTGGGAAGATGGGGCTGGGGTCCCAGGTCAGAAGAATAAGGAAAGGGGTTCTGCAGAGGAGTGGAAGAACTCACAGAGATGGAGTGAACCAAGGGAGACCCCTTTAGCACCCCTTTCAGGAATCATGGTGGGACTGCTGGCTCTGGGAGGAGCTTGGAAAGACCCAAGTCCTCACCTGCCACTGCCACAGCTGCCACTTGTACAGAGAATTTGCCCCAGAACCTGGAGATATGCTTCACCGGCACCATGGAGCCCTAGTGTGGGGCCCAGAACTGCCATGGCTGCTGGGCTGCTGGGCCTCTGTCTCTGCTGTCACTGTCCGGAACTCCACAGACCCCAGCTTTTCCTCCCAGGCACCTACTCCCAGAGCAGTGCTGCTACTGGACAGTTAACATTCTCTACAAAAACACCAGGGATCGGGGAGCTTATGAGAGTTCAGCCCAAATTCCTGGAGCCACTCCCTCCTGGCCACCTGCCCGCCGGCCCATCTGACTTCTCAGGGCAAACCAGGCAAGGATTGGGCAAAGGGTAAGGAGGATTCACCTGGAACATCAGTTTGATGTTCATCAGTTCCTGGAACTCCTTAAATATGCCAGCCAGATCCTCCGTGGCCTGCTGCAGGGCAACCTCAGATCACGAAGGTTGGCATTGGTGTCCTTGAGTGTTCCCTCCCCACAGTGCTCTGTGTTATCAGTGTCTCTCTGAAAATCAGTGTTGTTTGGGAGTCAAGAGTCCAATTCAGATGCAGGCATTCACTGAGGGCCTGGCAGGTATGCTTTGTGCTTATGCCTGGTGCTAACACATATGAACATCAAGATTGGTTAATACAAGCAGGCAGAGCCCTAGTTTGCAGATGAGGAAACTGAAGCCAAGAGATAATCAAGGTCACACAAGTTAGTTGCAGCAGAACTGAGGTTCCCAATACACAGATTGAGTCACCTGATCATCAGTGGTGAGACAGCAGGAGATTCTAGTCTCCTATAGACTACGCAGTCTCCAGGAAGACATTTACTTAGTGCACTGCACAAGGTGGGAAGTGATGGGTGGCAGCGAAATGGCTCTCAGACAGGCCTATTCCCAAGAACAAGGGTCATAAGTGTAACCCAGGATCTGCCCCTCTGCCAAACCTGGTCCCTGAGCCCATATTTAAATTTCACCAATGGCTAAAAAGTCTCAAACTTTTGTTTACTGCACAAGTTCAAACCCAAATTTATAAGCAGTGAAATAAATATCACTCATTTGGGCCTCCCAAGCACTGGAGAGAGATTTGAAGTCCCGGGGAAAGTTGAAGGAGGAGGTAGTCTGAGGTGGTTAGGAATGAGCAGGGGCTAGGAAGAAGTAAAGATGACAGCTGAGAGCCCAGGAGGGCACAAGCAGACAGGGATGGATCATATGAGAGGGTAGTCAAGAAACCAGTGCAGGAAGGGACTCCAGTCTGCTGTAGGAGAACCAGCCTCTGGGCTCTGAAACTCAGAAAAGAAGGTCTCAGCCAGGTAATTTGTCTAAGGTCCCACAGATAGCAAGTGGCAGGACCAGGCCTCCAATTTAGTTGTGTCCCAATCTGGAACCCACGCAGAGGGGAGGCCAGACATACAAGACTAGCTCTGGAAGAGGCTCCCCACATGGTGCCCACAAGCTATTCTGGTTATGTGCCTGGCCAGGGCTCAGCCTATCAAACAAATCCGACTCTAAACCATTGACCTGGATGTGAGGATGTTTGAAATGGCCCCACACTTGTCAACAGGGCCCTCCGGAGGGCATCTCATGTTATTTCCCTTCAAAAGGTATGGTTTGTGCACACAGCATCACTCCTTGATCAGGGGCAAAGGCCTGACTTTATAAACTGATGGGCCAGAAGACAAGTCTGGAGCCGTGGACCATAATGAAACTAAACAGTTCACAGTTGGTGATGCTGCTGCCTTTCAGCCTTTAATGAGACCACTCCAAGGGCTTTCTCCCTCTGCCTCATCTACTTACCACTTCCTGAACACCCTCTCTGTGTTGTGCAGACACTGACTTCCTCTGGCTGGCTGCCCCACTGTCTCATGATCATGAAGAGCCCTCTGACTTAAAATCCTTTCGCACTTTCTTTCCCACTCCATGATTACAACCCTGGTCTCTTGAACTCCCCTGTCCTTATGTTCTTGGGACACCATTTGCTTCTACTGTGCCCACAAGGCAAATGAGGACACCTTACTTCCCTCCACTCCACAGCGAAGCCCTGAGAAGACAAGCCCCATACCTAGCACCAGTGCTCCACCCCCAGAACCTAGCCAGTTTGGTTTCCCCAAAAAAGCAAGTCACAGCCTCATAAATTTAGATGCCAAAATGTAATAGTATCTGACATTTGTGAATTCCCTTCAAATTTTGAAAGCCTTTGCAGTTATCTAACCTGAAAGATAAATGGGCAAACTTGCCACACACAGACACACACCCTCTTGTGACTCACAGACAAACTATTTTCTTTCAACCTTGTGATCCAAAGTGAAAATGACAAAAGTATTGAGCATGAACCTGATTTGTAGACTGATGCCCACGCAGTGCCAGCCTGCCCTTGGCTCTGCTTTCTGACAAGAAGCATGAAAATTACAATACAGATCAAGGGTCAGGCAGGAGGCTTCCTCTAGCATGTTTTTCAAAGAATCCAGGCACAGTGTCCAGCGCTGGTTTCCCCTACATCTTCATTCCTTCTGCATTACTCAGCTTTTCGTGGTGGAGGAAAGCTGCTCATCTCATAGCAGCCAAAAGCAGAGAGCAAGGAGAGAGACAGAAAAAAAGCTACAGCCTCCCAAAGAACACACTTAGCTCTCCTCTTCCTGAATAAAGCTCCTAACGGTGTTTTCAGCTGTGAATTTAGCAGTGGGCTAATCCATTAATAAGGTTAGAGTCTTCATGATTCATTCAGTTCCTCAAACCCATCAGCTCTGAACACTTGAGTTTTTGAGATTCTTTCATATTTTTTAGACCTTTAGATCTAAGCCATAACATCCTCCAAGAAGCATAGCATTGGTCAATGTACATTCAGTTTTCTCTCCAAAAATACATTCATTCATTCATTCATTCAATAACCATTTATCAAGCACTGCTTGTGTCAGGTAACAGTCTTCCAAATATATACAATGATAGACAAACACAGTCCATGGTACAGAAGAGCCCACAGTGTTACTGAAGGAACTATTAGGTATATAAACAACTCCTTGCTGTACATTAGCTCAGAGTTATTGACAACAGACCAAATAAAGTACTATGGGCATGAAGAAAGGCCATGGCTGGGATTATAGAAGAGGTAGGAGGAGGAAGGGAAATAATAAAGAAGGCAAAGGTATAGATTAAAAGTAGTTGTGGTTTCACTGTGCTGTGCTGTGCTGTGCTGTGCTGTGCTGTGCTGTGCTGTGCTATGGGGTTCAGGAACTTTGCCATGTAGACCATGGTCCTCAGCACTAACTGTGCATCAGGACCACTGGGCTGCTTTAAAGAATACAAATCCTCCAGCCCCACTTAGGGTGTATGGCTGAGATACATGTATATTTTAAATCTCCAGTGTACTTTAAATTCTGATGAACTAATCCCTATAGTGAAAGTTTCATGTTTTATGAAAGGTAAGGGGATTAACAAGAGATGATCCCTTATCCTATCTATAGGGATTTGTCTGGTCTCAGAGCCTGGGCCAAGTCTTTGACTTCTAGTTGCAGATGCAAATGCTGATGATTGGGGAGCACGAGCAGAACAACTCAAGAGACCAGAAACTTCCAAGTATATTGTCAAAGAAATGAAAAGCAAACCACAGGCCTGGGCAAAATATTCACAGTACATACATCCAACAGGGCTTAGAAAGACGGTGACAAATGAAAGACATGACACACATGACAGAATACATTCTGCATGATTCCATTTATATGAATTTCTAAGCTAAACTATAGTGATAGAAGGCAATTCTACCAAGCCTGAGGCTGGGGGTGTTCGGATAATTGACTGCAAAGGGCATGGGAGAGTGTTTAGAAGTTTTATATTTAGAATATAATATAGCTACGTGGAGACATGCATCTGTCAAAACTCAATGAGCTGTACTTGAAAATGGGTCCATTCTTATCATATGCCAAGTTGATTTGAAAAGAGAGCAAGAAGAGGGACAGGGAAGATGGAATATTCATCTTTGAGACAGGCTCTGAGCTGTTGTGTGGAACAGCTATTCCAAAAAACTGTGCTGCATTTTTGTGGCCCTGTATACACCAGACCATGAGTCCTAGAAAGAGGCTCCATGTTGCATTCATCCCTGTGGCCACCACCACCCTGGACATGGACCAAATTGGTCTCTAAGATTTGAGTACATAAGGTGGTGGGTAAAGTCAAATAGGAGGAGCATGCAGCATGGAAAGAAGAAGCCATCAAAGAAGAATTCCAGGGTAGCATCAGTTCTTAAACATCTTTTATTTTATTTTTAACTATAGAACATTTCAGTCCTATTGGGAACAATAACAGACACCTATATGTTCACAACCAAAATTAACCAGGTATACATCTTTTTAAGGCTATTGAATTTTATATAACTATATGAAAGAATATATCATATGCACAATTTGACTACATATTTAAATGTGGAAGGTAAAACAATAAATCTTTCAGAAGAAACTAGAGAATGTTCCCAGGACCATAAATTAAATTTATGAGTTTTTAAATGGGACACAAAAGAAAAGTATGATGAATTTGGAAAAGCAAAAATTAATATTTTTGTGTATCAAACAACCTCATTAAGAATATAAAGTCATGCAGTAGAAGAAAATATTTGTTATTCATAGATCTGAAAAAGGACTCAGGTCCACAGCATATAAAGGACCCCTACAAATTAATGAGAAAAAAAGACAATGTGACCAATTTTTAAAATATGCAACCCAGGCATGGTGGCACACACCTGTAATCCCAACAGTCAGGAGGCTGAGGCAGGAGGACTTTCATGAGTTCAAGGCCAGCCTGGGATATATAAGCAAGTTCAAGGCCAGGCTGATCTACATAGTGAGATTCTCCCTCAAAAAAGGGAGTATGGGACAAAAAACAAGCACAAAAGAGGATACTCAAATGGCCGATAAACATGCAAGAAGGATCTCAACATCATTAGGCACTATGGGATATGCAAATTAAAATCACCAAGATATTTAACTGTACCTACTCCAGAAAAGTTAAAATACAAAAGAAAAATGCAAACATTACCAAGAACATGGAGCACCTAAAACTTCCCTATACTCCTGAAGCTACAAGTGCTTTGGGAACCACCTGGGCCTCCTGCTAAAGCTAAACACATATGTACCCTGCGGAAGGGCAATTCCACTGGTGGACAGACTCAAAGACCTCAAGTGTACATGTGATCCCCAGTAACATATACTGGAATATTCAGAGCAGCTTTTTGCTAATATCCAAAAGCCAGAACTTAATCCCATGTCCATCATTAGTAAAGTACTTATATAAATTGAGTTTAGTCTCAGAATGAAATACTAATGAAATGAATGTTCTGAAACTTCATGGAACAATATGGATGAACCTCATGAATTTTACATTAAACCAAAGAGTGTTGCTCATCCAGATATGTGAGCCTTTTAGCCTCTGTTGTTAGAAGTCAAAATAATGGTTTTCCTGGGAGAATGTGGAACAGTGTCTTTACAAGACAAAGGATCAGGTTTCTTCAACAAATAAATTACAAGGAGTAAAGAAAAGGGACAGGAATCTGTACATATCAACCAATCACAATGTGAGATCATTTTTGGACCCCAATACAAACAAGCAGTTTTAATCAAAATGATAATCAGACACTAAGGGAAATGCAAAACCTGTCTGGATATTTGATTACATAAAAAACTAAGATTTATCCTGTTAAGAGTGATGCTGTTATTATGCATACATGACTTAAAGAGTCCTTGTCTTTTAGTAAAATTGTAAAACTCTTCATGAATGTAGCTATATGATATCTGGATTTGTTTCAATATAATCTAGAGGGGGAGGAGAAGCAGAGAAAAGACAAGGTAATAAGTTGTTATTTGAGCTGTGGGATGAGAACAGAAGTATTTATCACACTACTCTTTTTATGAGTTTTTTGACATTTTCCATGTTAAGACATTCTTTAAGACTCACTTCCTCTGAGGCTAATTATGATACACTTCTCCCCCATTAAATAAGCAGCTTTTGTTTTACCTTTTTTTCAAGATGCTCACATGCGAATATCTTTGCCTATAGACTGAATGTGCAACTGACTAGAACTTAGAGTAAGAAGTTAGTTGGGGAGCAGAATCAGAGCACAAAAATAATTTGACAGTTTGGAGTGAGAGCCAAAACTAAGAAAGATTTAATAGAGATTAATGTAAAACCCTACACTTGTATTCAAACAAAGCAGCTGTGCGACTCATCGCGGAGACATGGGTCACTGGGTGAGTCGGCAGCCGGAGGGGCTGCCAAAATCGTGAGCGGGCAGGACTGTAAGACGCACAAACTGGGCCTGCTCCTTCCCTGTGCTAGTCACACTTCACCCCAAGGGCTGGGTTTCTGGCCCCCAGAAGATTCTAAGGGAGAGCACTCAGCATGGCAGGGACATCCCAGTACAGAGAGGGAATGGAAGTGTCCCACCTGGAGAAGGAACTTGAAAAAGGGAAAACCATCCTCAGGCGTTTGTAGATTCTCAGTCAGCAGATTTGTTTCTCCCTACAGCCACAGAGGGGAAACCTTGTACCAATCAGTGAAATTTGCACACTAGGGCTTAGATGCCATTATCTCTGAGACAGGAGAGTTCCCACGCAGGAGCAGGGGTCAGGGGTCTGCCCCTGTGGACAGTGTTGTGCAGAGCTGTAGGTGTCTAAATGGAGATTCCATTTGCTGGCTTCTAAGTTACTCTACATTGAGATCCTGATGTCTCAGAAATCAATTAACAGTAGTAAGCCTGGAAAGAATAATGGTCACATCTCCCATGTATTATTTGTCACATTCTAGGAGTTGTGCCAAGTTCTAGCATGCATGATAGCATTTAATTAGTCCATCAGTCAACAAGTGGTTAGTGAGGGCACATTTTATGTCCAGAGTTGTGTAACACACAAACATTACCTGACAACAGTCCTTTTCTATAAGGAACTCATAATCGATTTACTGATCAAAACTTAAAAAGCCTCCACTCGGGTTGATTATGACACCTTTCTTTGCCATTATAAATAAGCAGCTTTTGCTTTTAACAGCAGTTTTTCTGCACAGGACTCTCAGGCAAGTACATTTTTGCATCCAGGTTGAAAGTGTAACTCACCAAAGCCTAATAAGAGTAATAAGTTAGTTAGATAGTAGGGCACACATATTTTTCATAGTATAAAGTGTTTTACATACATAATTTCATTTATTTTTTCAAATGTCCCTGTGAGAATAAATATTATTCTTATCAAATTAATAAATAATGATGCTAATATTCTAAATCATTCTCTCCCTCAGTGTGTGCCCAGTTTCTAATGTTGCTCAAAATGAACCTGGCTTCAATCAAGAGAAAAGTTGCTTTTTAATTTCTCTTTTTCAGAGTGAAGAGAAAACTACAGAGTGGAAAAAAATTTTAACCAACTGTCCCCCAGACAATGGACTTTTATTTAGAACACATGTCTGTATCTGGCAATCTGAGCAGCTATTTTGAAGATAACAATATGTAATGTAACAACCATTGTTAAATTCTTATCATCTTGTTTTTTTTAATTTTATTTAAAGAGAAAAAAAAGCAAAACAATAAAAGAGGTAGAAACAATACAGAATCTCAGAAAAAAAAAGGCAATAAGAAATCACTAGTTGATAAATTACATACTGTCTTCTTAGACCTAGTTGTTAAAGTTACAAAATTAAAGCACACAAAGTGTACAATCAAACAGTGAGACTGCAAAGAAGTTCAATGATCCAGTAACAACTTAGCAACATAGTTATCAGTACTACACACTCAAACATACATGCAGCCATATCCTCTAGAGGACTTTATTTTCTTCTTTTTACTTTTTAAGTCCATTATCTGCTTAGTTATATCCTGTTTCATGTTGCTCAATACCTTACTGACTTGTTTTGTTGTTGTTATATACTTTTAATCACCTTATATAGTTCTGTTGCCTTGTTTTTGAGTTTCTCCTCATCCATGATCCATGGATCAGCTTTGGTGGAGTTGGGAGATTTTGGGAGGTATTTTGTTACTTTCTTATCTACTTTTTTTTTTTTTGAAGGTAGCAAAATACAGCAGAACAAGACAGAACAAACCCATGCAACTGCACTGCAATAAAACTACCACAGAACCTCAGAGCAGGTCACCAGGACACGAGCAATGGGCTCAATAGCACAGCCCATTTTTTTCACATTAGCTGTTCTTTCAATCAAATAGAGGAAAATGGAAGGAAATATCGAACTTTTAAAAACAGAATGTTGAATAAAGCAGTACCATTAATCAAAACTGAGCAAAACAGTGATAAAAATATTTGCCTTCAAAGAGATGGTAGAAGGAAATCCCCCTTATTTGCCATTCTGTATACATTCATACTCCAAAAAGATACTCAGATTGCCGGTGCCTACTTCCAAAGGGGGGGTGGGGGGGAGATGGATCAGTGTCTGATTCTTAGCCCGGCGGGCCCCCAGCTGCTTACAGGCCGGCCAGCAGGCCGCCTTATCTCCCAGCGCCCAAAGTTCCAACATGATGCAGAGCTTAGGAGTCGCTGATAGTTCTCACCCTGGTGTGCCAGTAGCTTGCCAGGCCACCAGCTGCTCACCAGGGCGGCGAGTAGGCCGCCTGTTCTCCAGCGCCCAAAGTTCCAACATTATCATCTTGTTTTGAAACACTATATCACTATCATTTTGTTGTTGTTGTTGTTGTCATTTTGTTTTTTGTTTGCTTGCTTTTTTATTTTTCTGTGTTTTTTCTCATTAAAATAAAAAAAGAATCAAAAAACTCAGACTCCTCAGATTCAAAGACCCAATCTAAAAATGGGCATCTGAGATAAATACACACTTCTCAGATGGAGAAATACAAATGGCAATTAAATATATGAAATATATGAAAAATGTTCAACATCACTTGTTATCTGAGAAATGCAAATAAAAACAACACTGAGATTCCATCTCACCCCAAAAAGAATGGCTATCATCCAGAAATCAACCAATAACAAATGCTGGAGGGAAGTGGAGGGAAAGGAACTCTTCTCCACTGTTGGTGGGAGTGTAGACTGATGCAACTATTGTGGAAATCAGTGTGGAAATTCCTCAAAAAACCAGGATTAGAGGTTCCATTCAACCTCTTCTGGGTATTTCCCTAGATAAATTAAAAACATTATACCACAGGATATATGTGTACTCATGTTTATAGCAGCACAATTTGTAACAGCTAAATTTTGGAAACAACCTAAATGCCCATCAACTGAGAAATGGATTAAAAACATGTGGTATTTGTATACAATGGAGTACTACTCAACTATAAAGAAGGATAAATTTGAGGCTTTTATAGGTAAATGGATGCAACTAGACTCCTTACTCATAAGTGAAATAAGTCAGACCCACACACGCAAGCATCATATTGTCTCCCTAGTGTAAGAAATTGAAAAAGTAAATAAGACTCAGAATCTGCAATAGATTCTACAATAGATATTGTGAAAGAGAAAGAAACAGCTTAAAATTAAGGAATGCCTGGTATGCTGAAAGGATAAAAGAAGGAAGAGAAAAGTGAAATATATATATATATATATACACAAAAGATAGCTAAGATAATTATACTACTGATTTCTCTTAGTTCATTGAAGAGAGAAGTTTGTACTTATATTGTTTGATCAATTATGCAAGCCTATATCTTGTTATCTGAGCAACTACTTTATTGTGTTTTTTAGCAACTACTTTGAAGATAACAATATGCAATATATTTAATATTGTCAATTTCTTATTGTCTTGTTTTTGAAATTCTGGATCCTTCTTTTTATTTTTTGTTCTCATTAAAATAAAATTAAAAATTAATTAATTAATTTTCTGTTTTTAAAAATAATTCCTCTCATTCTTAAAATAAGGAAATTAAAAATAACACTCCAAATCAAAGGAGAAAGAAAATATTCTAGTCAGGAACTATATACTCCCCAGAAGAACAGGCCAAAAGGAAAATACACTGATATACATGAGTTTTATAATCCAGAAAGACAGAGACAGAGAGACCAAGACAGAGACAGAGACAGAGATCCTTTGATCTTGATTTTATAGGAAGTGCAATAAAATGCAAAAAATTCTAGGCCTATTTTAAATTTGGACTTTGGATCAAATGTTTACTTGGTCTTAGAAAATCTGTAGGCCCAAATGCAAATAATTTAAGATAAAGCAAATAGTTAGAGATAAAGCAGGGACTGGAAGAAGATGAGTTGGAGGGAGCTACAGTAGTGCTCAACTCCTGAAAAAAATGGTGCCCTCAATTTGTGATAGCTAAATCCTGGAAACAAACAAGATGCCCATCAACTGCAAGAGTGGATGAAGAAGATGTGTCATTTTTATACAATGGAATATTTCTCAGCTATAAAAAAGGATGATCTTGAGGCCTTCATAGGTAAATGGAGACAACTTGAGACTAACCTCATTAGTGAAATAAATAAGAATTGTATTTATAAATATCATATTGTGTCTCTAGTGTAAAAAGTAAATAAGAACTACAAGTGTATTAAAAACAAAATGTGTAATTGCTATTGTAAAAAAGAGAGGAAAAGAAAGTGCTCTAAGGGATATAACTGCACGTATGTTTGAGTGTGTAAAATAGATGACCATATTCATGAATCTTTGTTGGATCTTTGAGTAGAACTGTTTGTAGTCTGACTGTTTGAATGTTTATTATGTACCCTTTAACTTTGTAACTTGAACAACTACATCCAGGATGACAGTATGTAATTTATAAATTACTGATTTCTTAGTAGGGCTTTTTCTCATTTTCCTTTTTCTTTCTTTCTTTTTCTTTCTTTTAGAATTCTGTATTGTTGCTACCCTTTTTTCTGTTTTGCTTTTTTCCCTCTCTTTAAATAAAATTTTAAAAATGTATAATTGCTATTGTAAAAAAGAGGAAATAGGAAGCGCTATAAAAGATATAGCTGCATGTGTGTTTAGGTGTGTGGGACTGATAACCATATTTCTAGGTTCTTGTTGGATTGTTGAACAGATCTGTTTGCACTCTCACTGCTTGAGTGTCCACTTTTTGTGCTTTAATTTTGTAACTTGAAAAACTATTTCTAAAAGAACAATATGTAATTTATCAACTAGTGGTTTCTTACTGTTTATCTTCTTTTCTTGAAATTCTGTAATATTTCTACCTTTTTTCTGTTTTGTTTTGTTTTGTTTTTTTCTCTTTAAATAAAAAAAAATTAAAAAATGGTGCTCTACAAGCAGTGGGACTGTGTTTCAGCACCAAGGACAGAGCAGCGGTTCCTGGCAAGGTACTACTATGAACACTGGAAGGCCTCTGCCATTAAAAACCCTAGAGACTGCCCTCTTCCACCTAATCTGGAAGAAACAAAGCTACCCACATGTTATTAGTATAGCACAGGAGTTACAAGCATGGATTCTGTGCCCCTACCTGTAGCACAATATGACAAGAGCTCCTCTTTACCTCTCTGTACCTCCTTTTCTTCAACTATAAAGTGAAAACAATCATACTTAGTGGGTTGGATCATTGTGAAGATTAAATGAATTATATTTGAAGCTCTTAGAATAACTTCAGGGAAGGTAGAAATTACTAAATCGTTTTCCATAGTATCAAGATTTCAGGAAGGGAAAAGAGGAAAGGTTGTGGTGGGTAGTAGACAGCTGGTAGCTTCCTCCTTGCTTGAAGGTGGAGTGATTGCCATTGAATCCTAAGGAAAGAAAGTATAGAGGCAGCTTCTGATCATACTCTCCTGCCACACTAGCCCAAATACCTAAAGGGAAGAAAAGAGAAAGTTTCTGAAGTGACCCGGTGTGGACAATGCAGATAGATGGCTGCCACTAAACCTTCTGGAGCTCTTGTCAAGGTGAGGAAGAAGGAGAAGAAGAAGAAGAAGAAGAAGAAGAAGAAGAAGAAGAAGAAGAAGAAGAAGAAGAAG
>PVLA01019272.1:0-12613 GCA_004027455.1 Hydrochoerus hydrochaeris
TTCCCTTTCTTCTGCTTTCTTTTCCCCTAAATCCCTCAAACTTTACACGTCCCACACTTCGAGTTCCAGCCAAGCACGCTCACCGCACTAACTTCAACTTGCAATCTTGTTGTCTGAAACCTCCCAAGGTTGTATAATAACCCAATGTCTTTGTTCTTACAATGAGAATATGCATCAAGAATCAAAGAGGCAGGAGGAAAAGGAAGGTTCCAGGCTATTACTGTAACAATCCAATTACAATGCCTATCAAACTTAACTTCACAGGTTATAGCTCCTAATTGCCTGACAAAAATTGACACTTCAGTCTCAACAGCATAATATAATCAGAGTCCAAATTAAATTTGATGGTGGGCAGAAAACGATGCTATCATTCCAAGGCATGGAAACAGGAGATCAACTAGCGTGATACTGGGGATCAGAAATGAAAATTATTCATTAATGGCAATGCGTTTCTGATAATGGAAATGACACAGTTCAGATGGCTTCGTAAAAACACTATTAATTAAAAAGATGATAGACCTAACAAGCCGTAGAAACCAGAGGGCTTTTTTGGGGGTGTGCTCAGGAAGGTGAAGGATGATAGTGCATGAGAACAGAAGTCGGTGCACTTTGGTGGGAAGTATTTTTGCTGACTCGTGAGCTGGGTTTACTGGCCGCTGCTCTGGGAAGTGACAATCTGCAGGGCTGTGTTCCAGGACTATAAAAAAGAAAAAGAAAAGAGAATAAAAGTCTCTTTGGCCATAATATGGCTTTGCAGTAAGTGCCACAGTGCTGGCTGTAACACAGAAGGGCCCAGTGCACAAAAGAAAGGCACAGGGGAGTTTTGTGAACCATAAAGAAAAAAAAAATGCCTGAATGCAGCTTCAGAGAGAGCGTGAGTACACGTGTGTGTGGGTGCATGTGTGCACACGTGTGTGTGTGCCCCTGCATACAAGCCTGTTTCTCATCTTCCCAGGGTTGTGTGAATTCCTGACATGCATGGCAGGACACAAATCCTCAAGGGCTGCTGAGTTTAGGGACAGACATTTGATGTCCCTGTTTTGATTTAAAAGACAAAAGTCTTGGGATGCTTACAGGGAACTGCTTTAGGTTATTTCCATCAGTGTTTGGTGCATGTCTTCAATGTGTGAAGTCAGGGGCAGGGTTGACAGTGACCAGTAGAGTTACCAGTCCCCTCCATCCTTTTTTGTGGCCCTAAGGATGGAATCCAGGGTCTTTGCGCTGGGCTGCACCCCCAGTCCTTCTTGATTGTTTTATTTTGAGACAGAGTCTCACTGCATTGTCTGAATTGGGCTTGAACTTGGGATCCTCCTGCCTCAGCCTCCCAGTGTGCTGGGATTAGAGAGGTGTGCTCTGTTCCCTTCTGAGATAACATTCAGCCTGGCCAGGAAGAAGAGCCTTGGTTAAGTGCTCAGCCTGGGAAAATTCATCAGTTTCACCAATGACCAGAGGATCTGGCAGTCTGGAGTCAGGAGGGCTTCTTGGTGGAGGTGACGTGTCACATGAGGCCTGAGTGAGAGAAGCATCCCAGCCAGGACAATGACATCTTGGAGGCTCTGATGACATCTGTGGGTTCAGCTTGAGCAGAAACAGACACAATGCCACACTGCAGGGAAGAGAAGACACAGGGCCACCATGCCACCCCTGCTGGAGACTGGCACAGCCACGCAGCTGCCATGCTCAGCCCAGGGCAGGGCCCTGGACTCAGCCATTCTGGACTCAAGTTCAAGAGCAACCACAGGAGGCTAAGGCAGGAGTTTGAGGCCAGCCTGGGCTCCTTAGCAAGACCCTGCCTCAAAAAAAAGCAGCAGTGACAACAAAAAAAGAGCAGCCCAGGAAGTCTCAAGTTCGGGCCCCTCCCTCCTCTGAGTCTCAGAGTAAAAGTGGCACAGAAAGACCTGTGGCTGTCAGCACAGGTGAGCTGCAGGAGTATCCTCTTTGTCTCTGCTACCTGCTGTCCCTCCTGGTCACTCAGGTGGGCAATGCACAGAACTGAGCCAGGTGGGGAGTCCTGGTGTCTCTCTAAATCCTGACGGGGCACAGGGGCGGGGTAACAAAGGTGGCGGGAAAGGCTCAGAGTGGCCGGTGCTCAGGGAGAGATTATGGTACCACGCAAAGAAGAACCTTCCACATAAATGACAGGTGGCCCTGGTGAAGTCCTTTGAGACCCTGAGACCCAGTCTCAGGAGCCAAATGCCACCAACCCCAAGGGCCACCAGTGCCCAGGCTGTCCCATGCAGCTGGAGCAAGTCTGGGCCAATGTCATCCAGTGAGTGCTGTAGCTGGAGCCCAGCAACAGGATGGGAAATATCTAAACTAGGCGGGCGGTTCAGCTCCAGCTCCTTCTCCTGTGTCACCGCAGAGCTACAGAGCAGGTTTGCTTCTTGTATTTCTCTAGAGGATACTCCGGGTTGCTCCGTGTGTCGGGGACGGGGTGTCTGCATGAAGTCATCCCAAGAAGAGGGGAGAAGGACGAGAGAAGGGGGCTGCCTCCTCCTCTCTTCAGGACCCCACCTCCCATCACCAACCCTGCCCACGGCGACGTCATCCACCACCCACGCAGGGGTCCCGCCTCTGAGCACACTGGTGCTGGGGACCAGGTTTCCAACACAGGACTTTTGGGGGTCCATTCAAGCCACAGCAGGCTGCGCCCCTTGGGGTAGAAGGAATGTAATCGCCCTGGCTCAGTCCAGGGCACCCCTGAAGCAGGACCCCCCACCCCAGCCTGGAGCTCCACATAGCACGAGACCAGGCAGACAGCGGGGAGCCAGTCACTGCAGCCCCACAGTGCCCCAGCTGCACGGCTGTGCGCAGCCCCGGGTCGGCCTGCAGCTCTGAGCTGAGACTCATCCAGGAGGAAGCAGCTGGACCCTCCACACCCACGGGCAGCTTCTGCGCAGGGCAGGTCCCCAGGCACAGCCGATCACAGCACAGCAGGGCTAGGGGTAGCCACAGGGTGCAACCCTCCCAGCCCAGGGGAGAAGCACAGACAGGAGCCCGACCTTTAGTGAGGCCGAGTCTCCCTCACGCCCCACACCCATGCCCGCACCCTCTCTGGCTCAGCAGATCCCCCGCTTCTCCCTCACCCATGCTGTCTTCCACCTTGTCACTCCCCGCCCACCTCCCTGTCACTCTGACCCCCAGCCCCTGCTCCCCTGTCTCACCTGTCTCTGCTGCTTGTGGCCCAGCTGTGCCTGGGACCCACAGGACCTTGCAGCGTGCCCCTCACGTGCACCTGGAGTCAGCGTCTCCATGTCTTTACCCCCATTTGCCCAGGGAAGGCACCAGATGAGCCGAGAGTATAGGTCACCAGTACGCAGGGCAATGCCCCTCCTCATACCCCGCTCCCTGGCAGGAGCGGCACACAGGAAGAGGAGACAGCTCCTCAGAGCCCAGTCCCGGGTCCCGTCCTGGTCCCGGATGCTTCAGATCTCTAGGGCACTTAGGGCTCAGTTTGTACCTTCCATGCCACTTCTTGATTACTCATTCAACAAACACTCCCCAAGAACCTCTATGGACCAGGCTTGCCTCGGGGACGTCATGGTCCATGAGACAGGCATAGCCCCTGCCACGTGGACCACGTGTCCCATGTGCACAGAGACCATAAACCCATGCGTGAGCGACCCCAGGGAGAACTGCATGGGACAAGTTCTGGAATGAAGCAAACAGGTGCCCAGCGGGAGGGTAACTGCTCCCAGCACCGGACAGAGGGACACAGCAGAGCTGTGCACTGCAGGATAGAGGTCACAGAGGCTCCCGCAGGAATTCGCCTTTGCACTGAGCCCCACCCTGAGGCCACCACACCAGGAAGAGAACCCTCGGCTGTCTGAGAGCCCAAGAGGGTGATGGGTGAAGCCATGCGGGTGGGTGAGAGGCCTCCTAGACCTGTGTGCAAAGAAGGTTCCACAGGCCCAGGATTCTCCATCTCAACACCCCGCTCAACCCTCCCGTGCTGTGTCTCCTACTTTCCTGTCACCAGGACACAAAACCCAAAAACCACAACTTGATGGAGGGGAGGTTTGTGGAGGCTCAGAATTCGCTCTGACTCCAAGGCAGAAATAAGAGGGCAGAGGACGGGGGAAAAGGTGCTTACCTCATGGCAGCCAGGAAGCAGAGAGAGAAGGGGGAGCAGGGCACAAGGGCACACCCTGACCGGGACCCACCTCCACAGACCCTACTTCCTAACGGGACACTCAGCTACTGAATCCTCCACGGACGAACCCTTTGGGGAAGACAGTGCCCCATGGTCCAATCACCTTTCACATGCGTGGAATTTTAGGGGACATTTTAGGTCTAAACCAAAATGCATGCATTTATTACCATTTGCATCTTCCCATTGCTTTCTTCTGGGGTGTCTCTTTCCTCCTTGAAGTTCTTCTGAGTTCCATAAAGTCGCTCCATCTTGCTCCGCATCACATTCCTCTGCCTTCAGAAATGCAGAGGGGACAAGGATATTGTGGGAAAGTGCCCAGTCTAGAGACAGCCTGGGCACCAGGGACACTGGCCTGGTGGAGGCAGGCGTCCCTTCCATGCAGACGTAGGGTGCTGGGTGGCAGCTGGACCTCAGGAGTGTCTCTCCGTCCTCACTGTACTGTGCGTTCCTGAGCACTAAAGCAGGGTGAACACAAGCCACCATCATCCTAAGAAAAAACATGTTACCCCTGCCACTGTATTGTGGGTACCAGGTTGAAGAGCTCACCAAGAAAATGACTGCTCCCCTAGCCGCCCCTGCAGGAGGAGAAACCAGAAATAAACACCTGTCAGGTTCCAAAAGGGCTTCATCGTCCCGGAGCATCTATTACCTTCCTACACAGCAGAATCTAGAAGGTTCTTCCCCACTTCTCATTGGATAGAGTCCTCTTCTAGGCCCCAAAGACCTGGGGGACAGTGACGTGTGTTAAAATGAAAGCAAGATCTTGGCAGCCAAAGCCTCATCTTTGTGATTAAAGTGAGCAAAGGGTGAGCTTTGCCCCCCATTCATACACTCCAGAGAGTAAAGTGCCCAAGGCTCCATACATGTGACCACCAGAACCCTGGAGCCAGGGGAAATGCTGTGGGGGGAAGGGGCCGGGCTGCACACTATGGCTAAGAGATTCTAAAATGGACCAAAGAATTAAATGTATAAGTGGAAACTAGAAAAGCATTGGTACATATTTAACAAGAGATCAGGAAATTTATTTTAACTATAATGAGCCACAAAACTCCTGAGTGCATAGCCGTGATCCCAGTGCTCTGGGTAGCTGAGGCAGGAAGATTATAAGTTAGAGCCCAGCTCTGGTGACTCAGTGACCCTGTCTCCAAAAAGAAAGTAAAAATGGGCAAGAGGTATAGTCCAAGGTGGGCCCTGGGTCCAATCCCTAGTACCACACCAAAAAAAAAAAAAAAAAAAGGAAGAAGAAGAAAAGAAGAAGAGGAAGAGGAGGAGGAGGAAGAGGAGAAAATACTGATTTTGAGAAATATTTTAAGAGTCTGGATTTCAAATATAAGAGAAAGAGCAAGCTTCACACCAGGAATAATGTATCTGATGCACATGTAAATAAAGAACTCATGCTTTACCATGAAAAGTTGTCCTGTAAATTTTCTTGAAAAAGATGATCCCTGCCCTGACCCCTTTGAAGGAGAAAAGGATGGGAACAGGAAATTGATGACTGAAAAATCCTAGTGGGGAAAAAAGATCTATATACCATGTAATCAAATAACAGATTACACACACTGAGATACTGCATTTCAGCTATTCAAATTGGCTATGATTTCTTTTTGAATACTGGTTCTCAGTATTTGTTGTAGTCAGGGGTTGCAAGGAGAACAATTATATACAGGACACAGAATTTATAGCATTATTTTATGATAGTCCCCAGAGTTAAACACAAGAAAGTGCAGGAAATCTGTCCACAGCACTAAAGATCCAAGAAAATCTAGCCAAGGGCCTGGATCCCACAGCAATGTCCTGCATGAGTCCAGATGAAGAGCTAGAGCCCACGACAATGGGCAAGTCTGTTTTATGGATCTGTGCTGGGAAGGCCCCAAAGTCAGCAGTGGAAGCTAGAAAGTCTATGCCAGTGGGTGAAGGATCTATGCCAGCTGGCTGAGGGTTCTGTAGTAGAGCCATGCAGCGATGCTCAAAATAAGGACCAGGGCTAATACCACAGCCATCCTCAGCAACAATGAGGTCCCGAGCTCCTCCAACAATGAGAACTTTCGAGTACATATCAGGAAGCCAGCGTGACAAGCTTCTCTTGAAGATTAGACAGCAAACATCTTCCCCTCCAGAGCCAGGAAGCAATGCTAAATGTAAGGACCAGAGCTCCCCAAAGGTGAACGGCAGCCACTCTGAGACAAGGCCCCAAGCTCCTCCAGCGATAACAGCCGAGCTCATATCAGGGAGGCCAGCATGACAAGCCCCTCCAGGAGAGCCACCAGCTCCAGACAGCAGCGGTTAGGAGACCCACAACGCCTCGCTCTTCCTCGATACGTCCCCTTTTATGCTGGCGACTTTCCTCAGCTGGGCCGTCCACACCCAGCACCACGCTGATTCAGTTCAGCTGGTGTCAAGCTGCCCACCAGTTTTTAAGCCACGACAGTATTATATCACACCATGTGAGGCCAATTTTTACTTCAACCTTAATTTTTATGACCATGACTCGGGCAGACAGGAGCAGACTCCCCAAGATGCCCACATCTTTATCTTTAAAATGTGCCAATTTAAAGGGAAGTTAAAGCAGCAGATGGAATTAAGCTGCTACTCAGCCGACCTCAAGGTACGATGGTCCTGGATTATCTGGGTGGAGTCAGTGTCAGAATGACGCGGCAGGGGAAGACCAGCTGGAGCTGGCTTTAAAGATGGAGGAGTCACGAGCCAAGGAACACACAGGACCTCTAGGAGCTGGAGAAAGCAAGGAAAAGATTCTTTAGGGACCTCCCAAGGGAAAACACCCCAACCAAGCCTTGGTTTTAGCCCAGTAAGCTCCATTTTGGATGAGACCTCCTTTTAGTATAATGTCTGGGTGGTTGGAAGCCACCGGATTGGTGGTAATTAGTTCACACTGCCATAGAAATCGAGTACAATCCTGATCTGCTGACCCTGCTGGATTATGGAGCAGCTAGCAGGTTAATAGAGTGCATTGCGGTGGGCCGGGGCGGGCCGTGGAGGCGGGGCCTTGGGGACCACCGATGGTCCCTCCTCCTTCCTCCCTGGTGCTGTCCCCCTGCTCTGCTTCCTGGCTCCGTGCACTGATCAGCTCTGCCCCTGCACTCCCCCCCAGCATGTTTCCATCTTGCAGAAGCCAGCCATGGACTGAAACCACGAGCAAATGACACCTGTCTTCCACTAATATACAGGTATCGGGTATCGCATCCCAGCAAAGGCAGAGCTGACCAACACCTTTTTCTCCCTAAAAATAATAACAATGATAATTTTTAAACAATTTACTCTATTAGTATAAATAGAAATGTAGCCAAAGTCATATATTCAATCATATTTATAATGGCATGACATATAAAAGAAAAAATTACAAAAAGGAAAATAAAGTCATTTGTAAAAATGATGCCTTGAAATCAATTTCACCGCATGTGATGTGCAGTAATTGATAAATAGTACGCATCCATAATATGGAGTACTACACGGCCATTAAAATCATTTTGTGGAAGATAGTTTCATAGAACAGTGTCTGTGATAGATTGGTTTGAAGATGGCCTATGAAACAGTATGTACAGTCACACGCAATATTTGAAAACCACCTATCTTTGATGTATCTATACCAAAACAACAGCCAAAATCATTGGGTTAGTTTTATTTTTCTTTCCGTGCTTATCTATGATTTCCCAGTGTCATAAAGCCCGTGTTACCAAAGCAATTTTGCAAAACATATAGAAGTGTCTTCTAGCACATCATGTAATGAGATAATGTACTACCATTTCACAACATCAAGCTGTGGGAGAATATTTAGGGGCACTGGACACCACTGATGATATGTTAATAATAATTAATAATTAATAATTGAGAGTGTTTCATGATCACTTATAATGGGAATAAAAGAAAAAGGCAGAGAAAGAAGGCTGACCAGAAAGACACTTGCATGTCCATTCCAGTGGGCTCACAAGGGGCTTCTGACATCTATGACTGAGGCATGGGGATTGTTTTGGTTGCCACAGAAGTGCTTGTCACTGGCCTGCTGGACATGAGACCTGCAGTGATCAGGACAGGCCAAGGGACAGTGACAGAGCACAGTGCTGGCGGTGATGCCTACTTTTCATACCAGGTGCCCTCTCGGCAGGCTGATGTCTCTATTGCATCCCTCTGCTCAGCAACCCTTGGCCACATTCTTGCAGAGCAGGGTGTGGAGCTGGCAGGGAGCCCCATGCTAGGGCACCCCGTCTGGGCACATTCCTTGGAATCTCCTGGGCCACCCCCAGCTGGGCAGCAGCTCCACCTCCACCTAAGGAAGCCAGGGCTAGGGAGAAGGCAGGAGGTTTTCTTGCTTCTTCTCTGTGCCAAGCCATCTGCAGGCCACCCTGGGACACTCCACTCTGGTATCCTCAGCTCCTTCCCCCACCCTGTTTGCTGTCCCAGGGTCACTGCAGTGGGGCACCCTCAGGGCTTCCCTGCCTGTGGAGACTCATCCCTCCTCAGGTCTGCAGAGGTTGTCACCATCCAGCCGCTTCCCGCGGTCCCCAGCCTGCTGCGTCCCCGCCCTCTATCTCTGTGTCCAAGTGGGACTCTGTCCTCCCCAAGAACTCAGTCCGAGCAGATTGAGGAGAAGGAGAACAGCGCATGTTCCAACCCCTCTCTTGAACCAAAACTCTAGCCCAGGGTATAACAATATTAACCCTTACCACGTGAGTGGGGTAGGTGTGGGAAGTGTGGTTCCCCCATAGCCATGGTTTGTGGGTCCCCTGGTTTGGAGAGCCTGGTCATAACCACACAGGATTCTACGAGGAAAATCTTGTATGAGGATCAGAGGTGTTCAGAAAGAATATAGAAAATAGAGAGGCTCTGTTCTAGCTGGCTCTCTCAAGGCTCGCACAGTCCTAGACAGAGTCCTGGAAGGTGATTAGTTTGTGGGGGTAACTGACTTGCTGTTCAGAGGTGAGGTCTGGTCGGAAGAGCAGGTCCCTTGGGTGTGAGCTCAAGGAGAGAAAATCCCTTCGCAGCCCCTCGCTTCTCCCTTCCTGTCCCCCTGGCCGTGCCCTGAGCAGCTCTCTCCCACCAAGGAGCCAGCTGACTGTGGACTGAACCTCTCCGCCTTTTAACCGTGGATGCCGGACTTGTGTCCCAGTGATGAGAAAAGTGACCAAGAGGCAGTGTGGGCTGGGAGAGCCACTGTGACTGCAGGGGGCAGAGCTGCCGAAGGACGGGCAGTGCCCATGGACCGGCATAGACAGCACCCTGCAGTTTTAATGTCCACCCGCATCTATATCAATGCCACCATGTCACTCCACTAGGGCTGGGGAGTTATTTGGGGGAATCGGGTGTAATGGGTGCAGTGACAGGTGGGGAACCCTGTGCCCAAGCTGAAGGCAAGTTATGCATGAGGGTCACCAGCGGTCATGAGATTTCTGCAGCCGGTTCCCTGAACCACAACCCGGACATCGCAGACCCCCTGGTACCACACTCATCCACCATGCTTTGGGGAGGCTGGGTCGGGCCCTTCAGTGGGCTCCCAAGGATGCAGGCTGGTGTCCTCCTAACTGAGCCCAAGGCCAGGGTGCCGGGCCAGACCAAGCCGGGCCTCCTGTGCTCACCCACTGTCTCAGAGAGGCTCTCTGATGCCCCGGGCTTGGCGTGACAATCAAGAGCCAGAGGGATTTGGCAGAACTGACACAAGCATGGAGGACGCCAAGACCGTTTGGCAGAAGCCACCTTTCAGGCCACCTGGAGGCCAGCCAGCCAAGTAACCAGTGGCAACCAGAGCCTCGGCCTCCAGTCGGAACGTTGCCAAAGGCCCAGTGTGACAGTCAGGAGACACCTGTGTGGGCACTCATGTTGGTGCCCCTTCCTGCTGGTACCCCCTGGGCAGATGCCAAAAAATGTAACCCAGGACAAAGGAACCTGGGGCTGACCTGGGTCTGCTGCAGAACCCAGCAAATGGAACCCACCAAATCCAGTGGGAGGAAATGCCATTTACCATGCCAACAGCAAAAACAGGAATTCTGAACATTCCTGAGCATAGGGAGTGTTCTAGAATGTTCTGGGATGTTCTGGAAGTTTCTGTGGATGATCCTCAACACACACTCCTAAGGTTGCTACACTTGCAGGCCATGTCCCTTCACAACTCTGCACAAGTCTTTCTTTACAGACTTTTGGGGACACCAACAAGCAGGACAAAATCCACTGGGATTCTTACTTCAGGGTAGTGCCTGATACAGAGAATCAAGTGCTACATGTGATGCGGCCTAGGTCTCAGGGACACTCTCCCGTGCCGCCCCTCTGGGGCAAATGTGCAGAAGTTGGGGATTTTATATTTCCATCTCTACACTTGTGCCTCCAGCCAGGCTCTGCAGCTGAGGAATTCTGAGTCACTTAGCATCATCAGCTTGTTTGACTTTCCTAAGAAAGATTCTGCCTCAAAAACCAAGTAAACAACTGAAGGACAGAAATATTTGGGCTTGTAGTGTATTTGTCTTCACTTCTCCAGGCTGTCATATAAAGGTGCTGGGCTAAGAGGGACAGTAAGAAGAGTAAAACAGTGTAGGCGCCCAGTGCATTAGAGAATGTTTGACAGCATCACCTCAGGCATTCTGCCAGGTTAAAGAATATTCTTCCCCCATTTTGGCTTGGCAAACTCCTATTCATCCCTTCCAACCCTAACTCAAATTCTCCACCACCTATAAAATATTTCTTGATGACACTGTTCCTTTTCATTTCTTGACTTTCTCTTCCCTTAGATCATGCAAGCAGTGCATTCCTCCGCTCTTGGCAAACAGGCTCTAAGAGTCAACTTGCCCCATGCAGACTGCAGTGTGGCCCAGCCCTGACCTCGAGTCGGGGGTGACAGCAGGACCCAAATGTGTGCATCTGAAACCATGCTTTACCACTCTGAAGCCGTGTGACCTCCAGGAAATCACTTGACACCCCTGAGCTTTGATTTCTTAGCTGTGAAGAGGGCACGTGACAACACTGCATCAGAGGCTGGCAGTAAGAAATTACTGAGAAAAAGTACGGAGTGCTGAGAACACAGTTCTCGACTTGAATGGCAGCTTGACAACGCTAGTTTTCCTGATTTTTGTTCTAGTGGTGATGAACATTTGGAGTGTAAACCACATCTTCTCTCTTCCCCAAGTGCTTAGAGCAAAGTGAGAAAAACTCACAGGGCCCCAGGCAGGTTTGCTTTCCCTGAGTCCTCCCGGGATCCCTGCTGGGTCCCTCTGTCCCCAGGAGACTGTGACAGAGGTGCCCTGGTGGGGAGGAGAGGAAGGAACCTCCTCCATGTCCCTGTCTCTCTATTCCATGACCCTGGGGAGGGACAGCTGGGGAGAAAGAACTCCAGAAGGGCCAGCCCTGGCCACTAACAAAGGAATATGGGGAGGGAGAAAGCAGATCTCCTGCAAAGGACAGCCCCGAGCATGGTGTCCCCGCCCCTGGCATCTAGTGGCCCAAGGCTAGCTGCAGGCTGTGCAGGGGTGGTACTGCTGAAGAGGCGGGACAGTGCAGAATGCCAGGGAGTGAGCTCCTCTGAGATGTGCCCAACCTATGGGAGCAACTCAGAAAAGAAGGGTAAGAGATCGTGGGTCACTGACCATGGTCAAGCTGGAAATGTAGATGAAGGGATTCAGACCTTGAAAACTCAGAATTTGAATCATCTTTAAAGAGGACAAGAGTCAGGTGTGGTGTCCAGGCCTGTAATCCTGGCACTCTGTGAGGCTGAGGCAGGAGGATCACAGGTTCAAGTCCAGCCTCAGCAATTTAGAAATTTAGCAAGATCTTGTCTTAACATAAAATAGTTCAAAAGGCCAGGAACATAGCTTAGTGTGAAGAACCTAAGTTCAGTCCCCATCATGGAAAAAAAAGAGAGGGAATAAAGCTTTTATTTTCCCGTTTTACAGTGGGAAGTCGTGTCTTGTTTGAGGCACCCCTAAGCCATAGTCTGCCCAGGAGTACTCAGCACTCAGTATCCAAGCTGCCACCCGCCACCAGAGAGTTACTAACTTTTTAATACACATCGAGCCACAGTCGCCATTGAGGTCAGTTACGGTTACTACTGCTGCTGTTTTCATCGTGCAATTTTCCCACTTCCCCATTTTCCTTCTTTAGGTTTCAGAAGGCTGGTCTTAGCAGTCACTCTTACAACACCCTGCAGAGAAGGTCCCGCCACCCCACCGGGTAGAGGCTGAGGTGGCTGGAGGAGGCGCTCAGAGGGGTAAGGCCAGCTCCGAGTCCACCCCGCTGCGGGCCCAGCCAGGCTCACTCTGGGGCAGAGCTCAGCTGCTGCCCTGTGCCCCATGGCCAGCCCTGCAGGCACCTGGAGGAAGTCACTGTCCCTGAGAAGCCCAGGGCTCCATGGGTTCTGGTACCAGGACACAATGAACGATTTGGTGGCCAAATCAGTTAAGATTAAATTGCAAAAAAAGAGGAAGGAAGGAGAAAAGGAAGAGAGAGAGAGAGAGAGAGAGAGAG
>PVLA01019273.1:0-12613 GCA_004027455.1 Hydrochoerus hydrochaeris
TAGACAGTATAAAACTTCAAAGGCAGGTAATAATCAAACCAGAGTGGATATTCTAGTGGATCTTGTCATCTTAAGTGCAGTTGCCTATACTCTCAGACTTGATACTATCAATCATAACAGCTTTGAATAAAATCTATCAATACAAAACAGTGATCCAACAAACCAGATTCAATTACGATCAGTCATGGTAAAACAGTGTAGTTTTACAGAGCTTTAGATTAAGTTAATAGGAAATTAAGGATGATTAGTGTACTATATCCTGTAATTTTCAGGATTAATGTCTGTGCCCTCAAATCTAATACAGGTAGAATGACTGGAACAGAATATAATACATCTAAGCAGAGTAGTGTGAGTAATGTGTGTTTTAAATCCTGGTGCACTATTAACAATATACCCAGCACCATTTATTAAAGAGGCTGTCTTTCTTCCAGTGAACATGTTTGGCTCCTCTGTCAAAGATAAGGTGACTGGGTGTGTTTGGGGATGCATTTGCATCTTCCATTATGTTCCACAGATCCTCTGGCCTGTTTTTTTATTTTGTTTTATTTTGTCTCTCTTTTTTGATGAGGCTTTGTGATTATCAATTTTATTTATTCTTTCAAAAAACCAACTCTTCAATTCATTGATTCTTTGTGTTGTTTTCCTAGTCTCTATTGCATTAATATCTGCTCTTCATAATTTCCTCCTTTGTATGAGCTTTGGGTTGATTTGTTCTTCTTTTTCTAGAAGTTTGAGGTTCAGAATTAGGTTGTTTATTTGAACTCATTCTGTTTTCTCAATGTGTGAGTTCATCTCTATAAATTTCCCTCACAGGACTGCTTTCATTGCATCCCATAAATTTCAGTATGTTGTATCAGCATTATCATATAATTGTATATACTATTTAATTTCCTCTGTGACCCATTGGTTGTTCAGAAGGGTGTTGTTTAATTTTCATGTTGTAATGTCACCTTTGTGGTTTCACTTATCATCGATTTCCAGTTTCATTGTGCTATGGTCAGATAGTATGCATGGGATAATTTCAGTTCCTCTATATTTACTTTAACATGTTTTGTCAACTAATATATGGTCTATTTTGGAGAATGTCTCATGTGCAGCTGAGAAGAATGTGTATACTGATATTTTGGGATGGAACACCCTGTAGACATGTACCAAGTCCATTGGTTCAAGGCTTGGTTTAATTCTAACATTTCTTTGTTGATTATTTTTGTCTAGTTGGTCTATCCATTTGTTAGATTCGTTAGGTATTAAGGCTTCCACTACAATTGTGATAGTGCTTATTTGGTTTTGCATATCAGTTAATATTTGTTTTTTGTTAGCTGGGTGAACCTGTGTTTGATGCAAAAATATTTATGATTGTTATCTCTTCTTGGAGTTTTCCCTTAACGAGTATGTAGTGACCTTCTTTGTCTCTTTTAATCAGTTTTGGCTCAAAATTTGCAGTGTCTGCAAATCGAATAGCTACCCCTGCTTTTTTCTGGGTTCCTGTGACATGGAGAATTGTTTTTCATCCTTTGACTTTCAGTCTATGATTTTCTTTTGGGTTAAATGTTTCTTAGCATATTGTTGTGTCTTGCTTCTTGATCCACTCTGCCAGTCTGTTTCTTCTGATTGGTGAGTCAAGACCATTTACATTGATGTTTATAACTGATACATGTTGGTTTTTCTTTTTCATGTTGTTTCTCTATTGTTTGTTTCCCACCTTTCTTCTGTGTTTAATTGCTTGCCCTGCCTGGCGGCTTCTTTCTATTGGTGTTCTGGTGTTTGTGTTCTTTGTTAGCTCCTTCTAATGTCTTTGAGAGCATTCTGTAGAGCTGATTTTGCAGTAATATATTTCTTCTGTTGTTCTTTGTCATGCAAGTGTCTTATTTTTCTATCAATTTTGAAAGATAGTTTTGTGAGGTACATGCATCTGGGTCGAAGATTGTTTTCCTTTAGGGCTTAAAATAATTCACTTCAAGCTCTTCTTTATTTTAAGGTTTGTGTTGAGAAGTCTGCTGTGATTCTAATGGGCTTTCCTTTATAGGTGATATATTTCTTCTAATAATCTGTTCTTGGGCTGAATTTCTGGAATTTTGATTATTATATTCCTTGATGTAGATTTATTTTGGTCATGGCTATTTGGAGTTCTATAGGCTTCATTTATTTGTATGTCAAATTCTTTATCTGTGTTTGGGAAATTTTCTGCCATTATTTCTGTGAAGAGGTTTTTAATGGTTTTTGTGCTATCTTCAGCTTTCTCACTGATTCTAATCAATCTTATATTATTTGCTTCAACTTGTAGCTGTTGAATTGATTTTTCATAGTATCTTGTGATTTTTAAGATATCTTTCTTTTCCTGGTTGGTAGTTGCAGTCCTGTGTTCTAGATCTGATATTCTATCCTCACCTTCATTCAATCTGCTGCATATACCTTCCATGGAGTTTCTAATCTCCTGCACTTGGATCTGTTTGGATCTGTTTCATTGAATCCATTTCTTGTCTATGTTTGGCATTCATAGTTTCTGTCATTTTCCTGAGCTTCTCTATTTGCTTATCTGTGTCTGCTGTAATGTCTTTTATTTTGACGTCATTTCTTTTTGCACCTTAGAGATTTTTTTTCCTATGGCCTCTTTCATTTTTTTTTCATGTCTGATGCTATCATTTCAGAGAGTTCCATTCATTGGCTTTTGATTTCTTCATGCTCTTTGTGTTTTGGACTTGTCCTGGGTGGGCTGGGTGTTTGGGATTGCATTTTGCTTTTTCACCTTGTCATTTTAGATTTTATTTTGTTTTCTGTGTTGACGCATTTAGATTTCTGATGTTAGCCTTATCACTGACCTCAAGGCTTTCCTAAGAGGTGTCTGTCCCTCAGGATGTCTCCTCTGGCCAGCACCACTGTCCCAGGGCAATGGAAGAAGCACAGAGTGTGGACTTACACTCCACTCACTGGCACCACCGTCCCCAGAAAACTGGTTTTGATGCAGATCTGCAGGAGGCTCAGCGCTCTGTGGTTTGAGAACTGCTTCCCAGGTCAAGGTAGAGACAAAGCCGAGGGCAGCCGGCTCGGAAGGCAAACTCTAGAGCTGAACCAAGCTTCTCTCAGCACACAGCTGACATCCAGAGACTTCAGACCTTTGGGAAAGACATGGGTCAGTTCCTGGTCCTCTTGAGAGAAGAGGAACACAGTTAAACTGGCCTCCATATCAGCAAATCCTTGGTTCTCAGCATGTAGTCCTTGGATCTGAACCATCAGCATCACCTGGCAAATGCAATTCCACTTCATGACCCCATTCAGACTTAATCAGAATCTAGGAGTGCAGTGAATATCCAACAATCTGTGTTTAACAAATTCCCCGACGGGGCTGGATGGAGCCCCAGTATGAAAACCACAGCCTTCCAAAGTTGAATTCCTTTAAATTTTTCACTTTTCTGTATTGTCTTTCATTAACACAGGCAGATAATGTGCATTTGCCGAGATCCGCTGTGACTGACACTGCTTCTGCTTGAGGTTCTTTTCCCATTGAAGCTGAAAAAACAAGTGGATTAGGGATAAATTTCCTTGTTTCTATCAATCTGAGTGTGAGGAAAAACCAACTAGGTGACCTACACTGCCATCTTTTAAGGTAGCAGTTTCTGTCCAAGACATTGGTCCCACTGTCCTCTTCTTTAGGTGCTGAATAGGTGCTTTATGTCCATCATCAGTCCTGTTTGCTCCACTCTTCTCAACCCACCGGTTAACCCCTTTCCTGCCCTGCAGTTGCCAACCACAGTGATTCATAATTTGTCTGCTCTACTTCCTCCTGGACTTTCTGTAAACTTCCTGAGGACAGGGACAGGGTCATCTCACCACCTGCCCCTGGCACATCACCCATCCCCTGCTCAGAGGAGGTGTGCAGCAGCCAGTGGCTGAGCGTATTTGCGAACGACCTCCTTTCCTCCCTCCCTCCTTCCAAGCAGCCCCGGGGAGCCCTGTATCACCCAAGTCAGTCCTCAAAGGCTGCACAGCCCTCGTAATGGAAAGGAAACATCCATTTGCTTGCTTTCATGTGCTCAGTTGATATGTAAGGAGCACCCTGCCCGCATACATTATCTAAATGTACCTGGGGCATGGGAGACCCTCAGCAAATGAGTTCTCAGATGGATGAACAGAATTCTGAGGTGATGTCTTCTTTTTTAGCTCTTCTGCTCACTCATCAATACTCTCATGGCACTTGTTACAGTGACAGTGCAACAGTTAGATGGTTATTATTATTATTATTATTTTACTTGATGTTGGTTTCCCTGTTAGCTAAAAGCTAAGTGAGCCTTGGGGTCATTACCCTGTTACTCTTGCCCAGTGCCATAAGTAGATAGATTTCCTGTCTCCATCAATCAGCAGGCATTTGTTAAGCAACTGCTGGCTGACCTACTCGCACCCTCATCTATCACCCCCTGTAAATAACTCCACATTTAAAGATGAACAACTGAGATCTGCAGCAGGGAAATCACTGGTAGAACATGGAAAGGCTGGGGTTAAACCCAGGAGTCTTGGTGACCTTGAATCATCGGCACTTCTGGCCACCCTGGTACCAAACTCTCCAGAACCTCCACCACTCACTCTGGGGCCTCCCTCCCAGCTGTCCATGGGCACTGTATTGCCCGGGCACATTTCAGCCTCTGATGTGGGACTGGAGAGAGGCCAGGGCCACCCTAGCTTCCGGTTAGTGCTGGAGATGGTGGTGGGGAGGAGCATTCAGAGTTTAAAAAGAGAGAATAAACTGCTTACTTTCAGCTCAGCTGGGCCATGGGTGAGAGATGGAATCATCACTCTGAACCCCCTGCTCCTGCAAGCAAGGCAATGCCCCCTGCTTTCAGATGAGAAAGTGGAGTAATTATAAAGAGTCACTGAAACAGATTCCAGAGTTTGAGCTCTAGAAGGGACTAGTGGTTGTCATAATACTTAGGAAGAAGACAAGTTTTTCATCCTGCTGCCTCATTTTCATTAGGTGAACAGTCTGATTCTCCATGGCCTTTTGTTGTTGACATGACAAATTCTAAGGAGGACAAATTCCTTGGTTTTGACTGTGCATCCATTCACTAGTGCATGCATTCATGTAATAAATTTCTACCCAGTTTCAGCTATCTATCAGGCTCTGTGGATACAATGAATGTAAAATTAAACCTGGCCCTTGCCTTCTTAGAAACTCTAAGAAAAGAGATGAAAATGAATCAGCACATTAAAAAAAAATGACCTGTATGATTTAAGCTTCCAAATCGCAGAGCAGAAAATGTACATCGGGCTGGGGATTTAGCTCAGTGGCTTAAGTGCCTAACTGGCAAGCACAAGGTCGTGAGTTCAATCCCCAGTACAAAAAAAAAAATGTACATCACTGGAGAACTGGCTGGGCCAAGGAAGCTGAAAGGGCCAATGGACCCAGATTTGAAGTTCTTTTAGGGGTGATTAGACAAAACAGGAAAGAAAAGAGTGCGCTCCAGGCCAAGGAAGCAGCATGACTGGAGGGCTTGTGATGGGTACAAGTACCAGAAAAAATTTCATTGCTGTATTTAGAAGACTGAGAAGACAAGGAAATAAAGCTGAGTTCACACAGTTACAGGGAGTCAGTGATTAAGGTCTTTACCCAAGGAGCAATGGGAGCCACGGCAGGTTTAAGCGGCGAGTGTCATGCTCTGAATTTCCATTCTGAGATGATCCCTCTGGCTGTGGCACGGGTGATGGACAGTGGGGAGGCTGCTGGGCTGTATGAATGAGAGAGGATGCAGGCCTGGGTCTGTGGGGTAGGTGAGACATTGGTGAATGGAACAGAGATTCTGCAATGGGAATTCCGAAGCAGAACAGAAGAAGGCCCTCACACATCCTTCCTGTGGCAGTCTCTTTCTGGGCACTTCTGCCAAAGCTTCCAGATGCTTGAATATGTCAGTCAATGCCCTCATGGAGATGGGGAGCAAGCATTAGGCCTTAGAGAGAACTATTATAATTGGACTTCACCCCTCAGAGCCTGACCAGAGATGTCACCACCCCAACAACATCATACTGGGGCTCTACCTGCCATCGTCGAAGCCACATCAAGGATGAGGCACGGAAAAGGCTATTTTGAGGTCCTCATTTTTATTTATTTTTTTATTTTTTAATTTTTATTTAAAGAGAAAAAAGCATGTAAAGGGTAGAGGTAATACAGAATTTCAGAAAAAAAGATAAACAATAAGAAATCACTAGTTGATAAATTACATATTGTCCTCTTAGAAATAGTTGTTCAAGTTACAAAATTAAAGCATACAAAGTAGATCGTCAAACAATTAGATTGTAAACAGCTACGCATACATGAGTCTCTACATGTATTTCTATCTTTCTGTATTAGAGGGAAAAACAAAACTTAATAAGACAAAACAAAACAAATTCCTATAAAAACATGAAACCAAAAAGTTGTATAAAACCACAGTACAAGGTGATCTACAATGATTGCTGTGTTTTTCTTATTATCTTCAATAGAACTATCTATATCATCAGGCATAAATGAATATAGCAGTATAATTGAATATAGCAGTACATAACAATATTAGTAAAAAATAAAACATTGTAGACAGTATAAAACTTCAAAGGCAGGTAATAATCAAACCAGAGTGGATATTCTAGTGAATCTTGTCATCTTAAGTGCAGTTGCCTATCAATCATAACAGCTTTGAATAAAATCTATCAATACAAAATAGTGATCTAACAAACCAGATTTGATTACAATCAGTTATGGTAAAACAGTGTAGGTTTTACAGAGCTTTAGATTGACTTAATAAGAAATTAAGGATGATTACCGTACTATATCCTGTTATTTTCGGGATTACTGTTTGTACCCTTAAATCTAGTACAGGTAGAATGACTGGAACAGAATATAATACATCTAAGCAGAGTAGTGTGAGTAATGTGTGTTTTAAATCCTGGTGCACTATTAACAATATAGTGTATCAAGGCCATCTATGTTAGCGATTCTAGTTATCCTTCTCTGCCTCATTTCTGCTGTGCTATTTTTCTGCCTGTTTGTCTAGTTTTCTCCTTCATTCTACTGCCTGCCCCACTCATTGAGGCCTTTCTGCCACTGTTCCTAAAATCCCATTTTTTTTCTCTCTCTCTCTAGAATGTCCTTCAGTATTCTCAGTAAGGTTGGAATGGTGGTCACAAACTCCCCCAGTTCCTCTTTGTCATGGAAGCATCTTGCTTCTCCATTAATTTCTAGTGACAGTTTTGCAGGGTACATCAATCTGGGTTGGAGGTTATTTTCTTTCAGGGCTTGGAATATTTCGCTCCAAGCTCTTCTTGATCTGATGGTCTGTGTTGAGAAGTCAACCGTGATTCTGATGGGCTTACCTTGATAGGTAATCTGTTTCTTTTCTCTAATGGCTTTTAATATTCTGTTTTTATATTGAATTTCTGGTATCTTGATTATTATATGTCTGGGTGTAGATCTGTTTTGGTTGTAGGTGGCTGGAGTTCTATATGCCTCACATAACCGAACGTCATTTTCTTTTCCCATGCTTAGGAAGTTTTCCTTAATTATTTCCGTAAATAGCCTTTGTAATTCGCCTGTATGTATTCCTGCTTCTTCATTCACTTTTCTTATTCTTAAATTGTAGATTCTCTTATCATCTTCTAGCCTTTGTATTGTTACTGCCTGTTTCCTTGTTATTTTTAAGAGATCTTTCCTTTCATAATCACACATTGCAAACTTGTCTTCAAGTTTTGATAGTCTATCCTTAGTTTCTTTTAAGGCATTTTGCCAGCTTTCAATGGAAATTTTAATTTCCTGGTAGTCTCTTTGAATCTGCTTCATGTATTCTATATTTTCTTTATATTCTTTATCAAATGTTTCTCTCCTTTCTTTGTGTTCCTCCTTTCTACCATCTGTATCTTCCTGAGAGATGCTCCCTGAGAGCATTTCTTTTATTACTCTGCTCATATCTTGCTTTACCTGATTTAATATTTCAGTTTTGAGCTCATCTACAAGGTCCCGAAGATATCTTTTAATGTCCATTGAAGCCATGCCTGCTGTTGTGTGTTTGCTGCCCTCAGTCACCCTTGTTTTTCCCTCTCCTGGATCAGGGCTCTCAGGGTTCTGGGCTGGGGGCCTCTTTCTGCCTCTCTCTCTTGTCGTGGTCCTGGATTCTTCCATACAGGTCACATTGCAGGTCCCAGCCCCATTTCCTGTTGGCCACACCTCCTCCAAAGCACGCTTGCCAGGGTCCTCCCCACTCTCCTGACTGCTCCTATCACTGAGGTGCAAGCAGCGGCTGCCTAAGCCTGCCCCTCCCCACCGGGCCAACCAAACTGCAGAGGCCTTCCCCCAGGTAGTGCTTGCTATGCGCAGGGAATCGATTTGGGATGGCTCATTGAGTCCCTGCCAGGGCCACAGCCCAGTCCAAGCAAATCCCAAGAATCTGCTTTGGAGAGGGAGGAACCAACTGAAGTCACTGTTGCTCCCAGTTCAGGCTCCTCCTGCCACATTCCAATATGTTGCCCATTTGATCACTCCCTTCCCATGGTGGGGCGGTGTCCCAATCCCAGCACTGACCGTGGATTAATGAAAGTCCCTTTGCCGGCTCCGCTCTCAGTCAGGCTCACTAACCCCCAACTTCAGCGCTGCTCTGCTTCCTGTGAGTCGTGGTGGGAATGAGTTTGGGCAGCTCTGCTGGCCATGGCGGATTCAGGCTGGTGTAAATTCAGTCCACTTCAAAATTGGCGGGTCGCAGCGAAAACACTGTGTCCAGCTGTTCCAGTTGTAGTCCCAACGTATTTGACGAGCTTTTTTATGTTTTAATTTCTTCCTGTGTCAAGAGGATCCATCTCCCTCTGTCTGGGTCTCTCCAGGGTGTTTTACTCTGGCGCATGAGTTGTTTCTCCCGGGAGGCTCTGTTTTTTGTTGCTCACTGATCAGCCATCTTCGAGGTCCTCATTTTTAAAGCTTGGGTGTCACCAGTAGGCTCCAACCATCTCAGTATAAAGAAATAAAAGCATTCAATAAACACTTCCACTCTAGGGCAGGTCTTCTCACCTCCAGTTGTGCCATAGTGGGGTGGGTGGAGCGTGAGCCTGTGCAAGGGTGGCAAGTGGCATCCCAGGCCTCTGGCCACTAGATGCCAATAGCAGTGCCAAGTTGTGACAACCAGAAAGGTCACCAAACTTTGTCAACTATCTCCTGAGAACGAAGTCACCCCAGGATGAGAACTGTAGGGGATTGGAAACATTTATTTTGTTTGTTTGTTTTGTTTTATTTTTGGTACTGGGAATCAAACCCAGAAACTTGTACTTGTCAGGAACATTTAAACTAGAATTAAATATATGTTTATGGAGAGGATGAATGTGAGGTTTAAGGCAAGTTTGCAGTGAGAGGTAAAAACTAAAGACACATCAATAAAGATATATGTCTATCTCCTCCCAGGTGAGATACACTCAAAGTGACCTGGATGGAGAGGAACAAGTCCCTCATCTCACAGTTGTGGAAACTCAGGTCAAAGGATGGGTTTTATTAGACAAGCAATGAGAACTGAGTACCCCCAAAACACACTTGCAAATGCTGCGGGGTGTAGCTCAGTGGTAGAGAAATTGTCTGATATGCATGAGGCCCCGGATTCCATTCCCAGCACTGTGATCACAAGACCCGTGTGAATGCCTTTACATCTGATATGTACACACATACCTGGCATAAAATATATACATAAGCTATTAAAAATGGAGAAAGGGTACAAACTGGAATTTTAAATTCTTCTGTGTTTCTGCGCTCATACACATGTCTCAGCTTCCTTGCTTTATGAATTCCAGCTGGAGGAAATAGAAGGAAATTCTATCACTAAACTCCGCCTCTAATTCTCCAACTAAAGGTTGAACATAAAGATAAAAGTGGTTCCCTTTGAGCGAGAGGAGAAAAGCACAGTTCCACAGTATAAGGGTGGGGGCTAGCCATAGCAGACTACCTCTGCATCTGTAGTGAATGGTTTCTATAAAAAATATCTGAAGAGAGAAGCAGAGAAATGGGCTTCAAAATGTATAAAGCATTTGAGCCTTGGAGGCACCAATGTGGACAGGAAACGTGCCAGGGCTCCTTTACAGGAGATGCTTTCTCTCCAGAAGCCCTGTCCCATTCCTGAGCATACGCTGGCCAGAGAATGCAGTCTGCTGGACTTTCTCAAAGGCTACAGCTTCCAGGCTCACACTCTTCCCCAACTCCATATAGGGGAGAGAAAATGTTTTCCAGTCCCAATCGCACCAGGTGACTCCCTTGATCTGAGCTCTCTCATTACTTCCTGGTGCTTCAGGACTGCAGAGACCGTCACAATTTTCACCTTGCAGAAGCTGCAGGTAACCCATTCAGAAACACCTGCATTCTCGTCACTTGATGTGGTTTTTCTTATCTTCTTCATAGTGTTTCTCACCTTTTTTATACAAGTGACCCTTTATACTTGGAAGTCCTCCATGCCCCACTACCTTGATCCATCAAATACTCAAAGCCAAAGCCCCACACAATGCACAAGTGAACCCTAGCAAGGGTCCTTGCAATGTTGACAGATACCACTTCTGAATAAAGGATGAATGAATATTTTTCACAACCTATTTGTACCTTCCTGGGCCCATTTTTATTTTTTGTTAACAATTTGCATGTAAAAATTGAGAATAAAATCAAATGCTTTCCATTCAGAAACATATAAATGCAATCAAATCAGTTTAATAACAAAAAACGGTAGGATGAAGCTGTTCTCACTTAACTCACAAATGATCCAGCTGGCGAGCTAAAGGATGCCTGGTTGTCAGGATTTAATGCATTAATCAGTGGGTAACTCCACTGATGAGTGCAGAGCTGACTGCGCTGTTAGAAGATGGAACCTCAAAAAAGGCAAATCACTGGGGTCCCAACCTGGAAGGGTGTATACTTGTCCAATTTCACTCTTTTCCCTCTGCTTCCAGAAAAACATTCCTCTGCCATGCTCTCCCAACATTCAGTTGCTGTCTTAGGGTTGGCCAAATATGGACTCAATTCCACTGGAAACGATGAGCCAAATAAACCTTTCCTTCAAGTTGCACCTGTCAGATATTTGTTGCCGGTGATGTGAAGATAACTGGTGCACTTCCCCTTCCACAGGGCCACTCCTGCTTCTTCTCAAGGTCTCAAAGATCAAAAGACTGCAGACAACAAAGCCCACAAAGGCCCTACCTTCCATCCCAAGCAACCTCCTCCCTAAACCACACTTTCACTGTGCACACACCTATCCGAAAGCACATGCAGGGCTATTGCCTATTTTCCATAAACACTGTACTGTATATATGAGTCAAAAAATTCTTTTCTCAGAAAAGCAAAGATAATTCTTCAAATTGATACAAAAACTGCACATATTTGAGAGTATCAGATTTTGTTTTGACATGTGTATAACACACTCTTGGCAACATTACGCTTCAAGGGCTTACTCACATAGGAAGGCATAGCCTCTTTAGACCATTCATTCTAACTGGTCCCCAGTGTTTCCATAGACTGTGCTTTACTCGCTCACTCCCCTGTTGATGAATACTTACAGAGCTTCAAGTTGCACACTACCTAAAACACCAGCACGGATATCCTGGGCCTCGGAGCACACTTGATCTGAGGGCTCTTCAGGGCCCCCAGGTGGCAGACCCAGAGCAGGCGCTCTGCAACCAGCTGCCTGGGACCACATCCTGAGTGTGTGCCTTATCCACTTGGTAACCGAACGATTTCTCCTTTCCAGCTGCCTTATGCTTAAAAATGGGGATAAAGTGACCCGATAACTGGGATTCTTTCCATTGAAAAGTGGAACTCATACTGACCTGAGTCAGCTCACAACCGAACCTTTGAACACTATCATCTTCAGAGCCTTCTGGGAGAGAGGAGGAGGTCCCTGTCCTCTCTGCTCAGTTATTACTGGGTAGGGCTTGGAGGGTTTCATTGCGTGCAGCAGGCAGCGAGGCCTCACAGACACTTTCAGAGCAGCTCCCAGCACCTCTCTCTCACTCTCAGGCCACCACCATCTTCAGTTATGCACACCAACTGACTTAGACCTTCACTGAAGAGAGGCAGCCAGGGAGGCCATTGTCATAGGGTGGCCACGGGTAGTGTGGTTTCCTGTGGACGCCACAGAGGAGAGCTGCAAAGGAGCCGGTTATCTGACTGGTTGGCCACTGAGGCCACCTACAAAGGAAGTCAAGACAGTAGTACCCAGACAGGTTCAGCATCTGCTCCCAGCCCAACCCCCAGGGCTGCCCCCAGAATGTGAGGAAGTGAGGTCTATCAGGGCTGAGGGCCCTGTCGCGGCCCACATGTCAGCACCAAGGCTGGGATGGTGTGGCACCGCCCTCTGCCAACCACGCTCAGCTTGCTCCTGGGCATGCGCAGCCTGCAAGGAGCCTGGGGCGGCCTTAGAAACAATTCTGGAGTGCTCGACTGTGCTCCCCTGGATCTCTAACCACGGCACGTTAAAAGGCTGTTGTGAGGTGACACTGTTAAGGATGTGAAGCCTTGGACCAGCGCTGGCTGGAAAGTGCTTCCCGTTTCGGTGGCATTGCTGAGTTTGAGCCCAGGGCCTCACACATGCTAGGCAAGTGATCCACCCATGAGCTACACTCCCAGCACCATGATTATACTGAT
>PVLA01019274.1:0-12615 GCA_004027455.1 Hydrochoerus hydrochaeris
AAATAATTTTCCATAACCAAAGTAAATCTACACCCAGACACATAATAATCAGGATCCCAAATATACAGCACAGAAACAAAATATTCAATGCTATCAGAGAAAAGAAACAAATCACCTACAAGAGAAATCTCATCAGAATCATGGCAGACTTCTCACCATGAACTGCTAAGGTAAGAAATGCTCAGAGTGAAGTATTCCAAGTCCTTAAAGTAAACAACTTTCAACACAGACTGATGTACCCTGAAAAACTATGTTTCAAAATCCATGGAGAAAAAAACTCATGGGCCAATGGTGGAGTGGTAAGCGATACAGAAAACAGCCTCTCTGAGAGTCACTCTCCAAATATTTTAAGCTGATTTCTTAGTGGGGCTTTTTCTCATTCTCCTTTTTCTTTCTTTCTTTTAGAATTCTGTACTGTTGATACCCTTTTTTCAGTTTTGCTTTATTTTTCTGCTCTTTAAATAAAATTTTAAAAATGTATAATTGCTATTGTAAAGAAAGAGGAAATAGGAAGTTCTATAAAAGATATAGCTGCATGTATGTTTAGGTGTGTGGGGTTGATGACCGTATTTCTAGGTTCTTTTTGGATTTTTGAACAGATCTGCTTGCACTCTCACTGCTTGAGTGTCCACTTTGTGTGCTTTAATTCTGTAACTTGAATAACTATTTCTAAAAGAAAAATATGTAATTTATTGGCTAGCGATTTCTTACTGTTTATCGTCTTTCCTTGAAATTCAGCAACATTTCTACCTTTTTCCTGTTTTTTTTCTCTTTAAATGAAATAAAAGATACCATAAGGAAGACAAAAATGGCGTTGGGTTCCCTGAGTACTGGCACAATCTGAGGTGAGAATCAAAGCCTCCAGAGAGATTGAAAAGAAAAACTTTGAGGAAGGATGTGGTGGCTGACAGTGTATTTGCACTTCGATAGGACTAACTACATAAAAGGAGCCATTCAAACCTGGGGATGTACTGTCATGGTGATGGCAGTGGATGGCAAACCCAGAGGTATATAGAGAGTCATAGCAGTGGAGAGGAATAGTGGACATGGAGGTACACACTGCTAGCAGTGAGTGTAAAAGACTTCTTCCTACCACAGGGAGAAACTGATTAGTTGGGAGTCATTTTGCAGACAGGCCAACTGAACTCAGAACCCAGAACTGCTGCCTAATTTCTCAAGCAGCATCTATCTGGGCTAAGAATCATGGATATTCTTTGTAAAGTGGCAAGCCCAATGAATCTGGTCTCAGGGAGTTCCACTTAGAATGTCCCCTACTCCAACACAAAGTAAATTATACATATCAGAGCAGAACTTAACAGATGAATAACTAAAAAATAATTCAAAGAAACAATGAATCACTGACTTGTTTTGTTCAAAGGTTGAATACAACTGACAAACCCTTAGCCAACCTGATTAAAAAGGAAAGAAAAGACTGAAATCTGTGCAATTAGGAATAAAATGGACAAATCTCAACAGAACTTGCAGAAACAGAGAAAAAGCATCTATACTTTCTTCTGTAACTTGTATTCTAAAAAGATTGAAATCACAGAAGTGGCCAGATTCCTAGATACATATGAATTCCCAAAGAGAAATCAAGAAGATGTCAGAATGCTAAGTAACCCAGTATAAATAAACAAAATATAAATGTAATAGTAAACCTAGAAACAAAGAAAAATTCTGGCCTTGATGCAATCAATTTTGAATTCTACGAGAAATTTCAAGAAGAGCTAACACTACAGCTTCTCATAGTCTTTAGTGAAATTAAATGGGAGTCAGTGCTTTGCCATTCACTCCATGAAGCAAAACAAGAGAAGGACACAACTATGAACAAGAATCACACACCAATCTCCCTAAAAAGCATAGATGTGTAATTCCACAACAAGATTTTGTTGAACACACTGCAACAAATAATCTAGAAGACTGTACACACCATGATCAAATCTGATTCATCACGGGGATCCAAGGAATCTTCAATATAAATGGATCCATAAATGTAATACAATATATAAAAAAATTAGGACTAAAATCATATGATCATCTCAATAAATGTAAAAACAGCTTATGATAAAAATCAATGCCCATTCATGATAAAAAAATCTACAGAAAAATGGAGTAGAAGGTCTTTATCTCAATATGATGAATATCATCTATGGCAAACCAACAGTCAAAAATATACTGAGTGGAAAAAAACAGAGAGCTTTTTCTCTGTTTCCACTCTTATACAAAATAATCATAGAAATTTTCACTAGAACAATTAGACAAGAGGGAGAAGTAAATAGAATAAAAGTAGGCAAGGAAGAAGTTAAAATATCATTGCTTCTTAATGAGATGATTACGAACTGACTGAGAGACAAATTACCAAGGCAATGCCTTTTATCATCATTCCAAAAAATCAAACAGGTATGAAAATTGAAAACTTCAGTACTCTGTAAAAAGGGATTTTGAGCATTTTAAAAAACAGAAAGATATTGTATACACTTGGGAAGGAAGAACCAATATAGAGAAAATGAGTATACATCAAAAACTGTTATACAGATTCAATGCAATCCCAATCAAAATTCCAATAGTATAAGTCACAGGATTTGACAAAACATTCCTAAAATCCATATGCACTGAGAAGAGACCTAGAATAGCAAAGGCAATCCTGGACAGTAAAGACAAGAGAGGGAGCATCAAAATCCCTGATTTGAACTTATTCTACAAAGCTATTGTGATTAAACAGTTGGGTACTTGCAACAACAAAACACAACAAAACAAAACAAACACCAAACAGATTCAAAAGTCAATCAAAAAATTAGAAAATGCATAACCACTCCAGTCACAGGAAGACACTTTACATATGGAAATGAGTCCAAACACAATCACTGGAAAGATGATAAATTCTTTAATAAATGATGCTGGAAAATCTATCTCTACAGATGCCAAACATTAAAAATAGGCCCATGTCTTTCATCATGCACTAAGCCAAAATCAGAATGGGTGAATGATCTTAATTTTGAAACAGAAACATAACAACCAGTTCATGAACTTTTCTGTGTCTCTCTCAGACAAAAGATTTCTTTTTCTCAACAAGTGAAATGTGATCTTAACCTTCTTTGTTCCTAAAATTCATTTTAAATTTTTATGTTTAAAAAAGAATAAGATGAAAAAGAAACAAAACAGAACAAAGAAAATCAGAACATAACATTGCAAACAACACAGGAATTCACAACATGACAGAACAATATCAACAGTTGCTACCATATTTAAAGAACCCAAATTCACAGATACAAGGTAGGTTGGGGGTTTCATGCCCCTCTATCATTTGGAAATCCTCCACTATGATCATTGGGTGGAGGAAAGGGTTTAATGTTGCTTCATTTACCAAAGAGAGACTCATCCAAGTTTAAAATTTTTGTGTTTCATATTGTTGTTTTCCTTTGGTTATTGTTTATAATTCCTTTTCATTTGTCTTTGTTCATTGTTTATTACTGTTCTCTCTCACATACTTTTGTTAGAATAATTTTAAATCTAAGTAAAAACATGGCATGTTTATAAGGTTTTATTGCTGTACATGTTGTATTTAAACTGGTTGCTAAATTTGCTGGTACTCCAAGCTTGACATTTTTTAGATAATAACGGTAGAGAATTTAATGTGAGAAAACTTCTGGCACACTTTTCATATAAATGAGTCTTACATAAAATGAAATTGAGGCTGACAAAATATACATGCATGTAATAAAAGACAGTATTCATTCCACCATTAAAAAGCACCAGGTGAGTGTCCATTCTTTAAGAACTGGAGTACAAGTTTTACTGAAAGATACTGCCTAATCATCCTCTTAAAAAAAAGGAAATGCCAGGCTTGTTTGCTTCAGTTTCCTTTCTTTGGCCTTAATTCTAATCATTTCCTCCATTTTTTACTTTCCTTTTCACTTTATTGCATTTAAGTTTTTATTTAAAGAGTAAATACAGAAAAAAGTAGAAATATTACAGAATTTCAAAAAAAGGGTAAACAGTAAGAGATCACTGGTTGATAAATTACATATTGTACTTCAAAAAATAGTTGTTCAAGTTACAAAATTAGAGCATGCAAAGTAGACATTCAAGCAGTGAGACTTCCAACAGATCTGTTCAAAAATCCATCAAGAACTTATAAGTATGGTTATCAATCCTATACAATTAAATATTAATGCAGTTATATCTTTAATAGCACTTCCTTTTTCCTCTCTTTTTTTTACAATAGCAATTATGCATTTAAAAAATTTTTATTTAAAGAGAAAAAAAAGCAAAACAAAAAGGGTAGCAACAATACAGAAACCTAAAAGAAAAAAAAACAATAGAAAAAAACACTAATAAATCACTAATTGATAAATTGCATATTGTCATCTTGGATGTGGTTGTTTAAGTTACAAAATTAATGGATATAGAGTAGATATTCAAACAGTGAAACTGCAAACAGTTCTGCTCAAAGATCCAACAAATATTCAGCAATATGCTCTTCTATTTTACACACTCAAACATACATGTGGCTATATCCTTTAGAGCCCTTTCTTTTCCTCTCTTTTTTGCAATAACAATTATGCATCTTGGGTTTTATTTCTCTTATAATTCTTATCACTTTTTACACTAGAGACACAATGTGATATTTATAAATATGATTCTTATTTATTTCACTCATGAGAATAGTCCCAAGTTGTCTCCATTTACCCCTGAAGGCCTCCATATCATCCTTTTTTATAGCCCTGTAATATTCCATTGTGTAAAAATATCACATCTTTTTAATCCACTCTGCAGTTGATCAGCATCTTCGTTGTTTCCAAGGTTTATCTATTACAAATTGTGCTGCTATGAACATGGGTGGACATATATCACTTTGATATGAACTTGTCAGATCGTCTGGGAAAATACCCAGGAGGGAAATAGCTGGATTGAATGGAATTTCCAATCCTAGACTTCTGAGAATTCTCCTTGTGGATTTCCATAATGGTTATACCAGTCTACATTCCCACCAACAGTGGAGCAGTGTTCCTTTTCCCCGCAGCCTTGCCAACATTTGTTATCAGTTGATTTCTTGATGGCAGCTATTCTTTCCAAGGTAAGGTGAAATCTCAGTGTTGTTTTAATTTGCATTTCTCCAATGACCAGTGATGGTGAACATTTCTTCATGTATTTATTTGCCATTTGTATATCTTTCTCTGAGAATGGTATGTTCATCTCATATGCCCATTTTAGGAGAGGGTCTTTGAATTTGGGGGGCTTGATTTTTTTCTATTCTTTATATGTTGTGGACATAAGTCCTTTCTTGGAGGGACTCCTGACTAAAATTCTTTCCCACTCTGTGGCTTTTCTTTTCACCCTGTTGGTGACTTCTTCTGAAGTGAAGAAACTATCCATAATATGAGATCCTAGTTGTTGATTCTTTGAAGTGTTTCCCATGCATTTTTCATTTTGTTCATAAATTCTGTGCCTACCCCTATGTCTCCAAGACTTCTACCTACCTTGTCTTCCAGTACATTTAGTGTTTCTGTTTTAATATTGAGGTCTTTGATCCATTTAGACTTTAGTTTTGTGCATAGTGATAGGCATAAATCTAGTTTCAGTGTTCGGCATGTGGAAAGCTAATTTTTCAACACCTTTTATTAAAGAGGCTGTCCTTCTTCCAGTGGAGATATTTAGCCCCTTGTCAAATATTAGGTGGCTGGGTATCTTTATTGTGGTGCTTTCATCTTCTAATCTGTTCCATTGATCCTCAGGTCAGTTTTTTTGCCAGTACCATGCTAATTCTATCACTGTGGCTTTATAGTACTGTTTCAAATCAGGAATTGAAATGTCTCCTTTCTTACCTTTGCTGCCCAGAATTGCCTTTGCTATTCTAAGTTTCTTCTATTTCCAAAATAATTTTAGGAGTATTTTCTCTAGATCTCTGAGGTATGTCAATGGTATTTTGATTGGGATTGCATTAAATCTGTATAACATTTTGGGGAATATGTCCATGTTCACAATTTTGGTTCTTCCATGCCAAGTTTAAGGAATATCCTTCCATTTGCTAATATCTTCTTCAACCTCTTTTTTCAGTTTAGTATAATTTTCAGCATATAGATATTTTACAGTTTTAGTTAGGTTGTTTTCTAAGTTTTCCATTTTTTTCGATGTTATTTTAAAGGGCAATATTTCCATAATTTCACTCTCAGTGAGCTTTTTGTTTGTGTACTGGAATGCTATTGATTTTTGAGCATTTGCTTTGCATCCAGCTACACTGCTGAACTTGTTTATTACATCTAGTAGTCTTTTAATGGAGTTTTTTGGGTCTGCTATATAGAGCATCATGACATCTGCAAATAGTGATAATTTAACTTCTTCCAGTCCTATCTTTATTCCTTTTATATCGCTATCTTCTCTGATTGCCCTGGCTAGTGCTCCCAGAACTATGTTGAAAAGGAGTGGTGATAGTGGACATCCTTGTCTTGTTCCTGATTTTAAAGTGAAAGCTTTCAGTTTTAGTGTACTGTTGGCTGTTGGTTTGTCTTAGATGGCCTTTATAAGTTTGAGGTAGACACCATATATTCTGAGTTTCTGAAGGGTTTTTATCATGAATGTTTGTTGGACTTTGTCCAAAGCTTTCTCTGCGTCTATTGAGATGATCATGTGGTTTTTGTTAGTGGCTCTGTTGATGTGGTGTATTACATTTATTGATTTGCATATGTTAAACTATCCTTGCATTCCTGGAATGAACCCCACTTGGTCATGATGTATAATCTTCTTGAAAATTTGTGGCATTCTATTTGCCAGCATTATATTGAGAATCTTTCCATCAGTGTTCATTAGTGAGAGTAACCTATAGTTCTCCTATTTGTTTGGATCTTTCTCTGGTTTTGGTATCAGATTAACTCTTTCCTCAAAGAATGATTTATGGAGGATTGCTTTCTTCTCAATTTCATTGAAGAATTTAAGGTGTATTGGAATCAAATCTTCTGTAAATTTCTTGCAGAACTCAGCCATGAATCCATCAGGACCAGGGCTTTTCTTTGTTCATAAGTTTTTAATTACATTTCAATTTCAATAGCTGTTATTGGCTTATTTCAAATTGCTCTATCTTCTTGGGTGAGCTTTTGTAGTTCATATATTTCTAGAAATCTGTCCATTTCCTCTGTGTTTGCCACTCTATGTGAGTAGAGATTTTCAATGTACTTATTCATCATCTTTTGAATTTCCAAAGAATCTGTAGAAATTTCCCTCAATTAAATTCTTATTGCGTGAATTTGGGTTTTTTCTTTCTTTCTATTGAAAAGGTTAGCTAGGGGTTTGTCAATTTTGTTCATTCTCTCAAAAAACAGCTTTTTGATTCATCAGTTCTTTGTATTTTGTTTAGTTTCAATTGCATTGATTTCTGCTCTAATCTTTACAATTTACTCTATTCTATGAGCTTTGGGTTTAGCTTGCTCTTCATTTTCTAGAAGCTTGAGATGGAGCGTTAGGTTGTTTATTACTGCTCATTTTGTTTCTTGATATGACAATTTATTGCTATATATTTCCGTCTTAAGATCACTTTCAGTGCATCCCATAGGTTACAGTATGTTGTTTCTGTATTTTTATTGAACTGCAGGTATTGCTTAATTTCTTTTTAATTTCATCTGTAGCCCACTGGTTGTTCAAAGGTTCTGATTTAATTTTCATGTTTTTGTGCAGGTTTTGCAAATTCTTTTGCCATTAATTTCTAATTCCAGTCCTCTTTAGTAAGATATTATGCATGGGATGATTTCATTACCTTTGCATTTACTTAAGAATATTTTATGGGATAATATATGGCCTAATTTGAAGAATGTCCTATGAACTGCTGAGAAGAAAGTGTATTCTGATGTGGTTGGGTGGAACACTCTGTAAACTTCTACTAAGTCCAATTGCTCACAGGTGTGATTCAATTTTGTTATTTCCTTGCTGACTTTTTGTCTAGTTGACCTATCTCTTTGTGACAATGGGCTGTTAAGATTCCCTATAATAATTCTGTTCTTGTGTATATGGTTTTTCATGTGCATTAGCATCTGTCTTACATAGGTGGGAGCTCCTGTATTTGGTGCATATATATTTATAATTGTTAGTTCTTCCTCCTGAACTTTTGAACTAATGAGTATGCAGTGACCTTCTTTATCTCTTTTAATCATTTTAGGTTTGAAGTTCATGTTATCTGCAGTTAGAATAGTTACCCCTGCTTTTTTCTGGGTTCCTCTGTCATGAATACTGTTTTTCATCCTTCAACTTTTTATCAATGAATTTCCTTTTGGATCAGGTGCTTTTCTTGTATACAGCCTACTGTGGGATCATGTTTCTTGATCCATTCTGTCAGTCTATTTCTTTTTATAGGTAAATTGAGGCCATTTACATTTATGAATATCACTGACATACTGGATTGACTTTGCCATGTTATGTTCCAGTTGTTTGCTTTCTGCATTTGGCCTTAAATAATTACATATCATACCTGGTGCTTTCTTTCTATTGTTGTTTTTGGGATTGTGGTCATTTTTATCTCTGTGTAGTAAGTCCTTCAGTACTCATTCTAGGGTTGGTTTGGTGGACCTGAATTTCTTCAGTTGTTCTTTGTCATGGAAGTATCTTGTTTCTCCATTAAATTTGAATGAATGTTTTGCTGGGTACAACAGTCTGGGTTGAAAGTTTTTTTTTTCTTTCAGGGCTTGAAATCGCTCACTACAAGCTCTTCTTGACTTGAGTGTTTTTGCTGTAAAACATGCTGTGAGTCTAATGGGCTTTCCTTGGTAGGTGAGTTGTATCTTTTCTCTAACAGCTTTTACTATTCTGTTTTATGCTGCATGGCTGAGATCTTAATTATTATTTGTCTGGGTGTGAATTAATGTTGATTGTGACTGTTTGGCATTCTATACTCACTTATCTTCAGATCAGATACTTACTACATGTTTGGGAAATTTTTTTCTATTCCTTCTCTGAATATTTTGCCTCTCACTGATGCCTATTAATCGTATATTGTTGCTCTTGGCATCATCTTGAAACTGTCGGATTGCCACTTCATGCTGCTTTGTTATTTTTCCCACACTTCGGCCCCCTGTAACTTCTTTTTTTTTTTTTGGTTGATAAATTACATATTGTCCTCTTAGAAATAGTTGTTCAATTTAAAAAATTAAAGCACTCAAAGAAGGTATTGAAATAATGAGAGGGTGAACAGCTACTCATGCATCAGTCTCTACAAATGTTTCCATCCTTTCTGTATTAGAGGGAAAAACAAAACTTAGCAAGACAAAACAAAACAAAATCGTATAAAAACATGAAACCAATAAGTGCTATAAAACCACAGTTCAAGGTGATCTACAATGTTTGCTGTATTGTTTCTTATTATTTTCAGTAGAATTATCTATCTCATCAGGCATAATTGAATATGGCAGTATAATTGAATATAGCAGTACATAACAGTATTAGTAAAAGTGAAACATTATAGACAGTATAAAACTTCAAATGCAGGTAATAATCAAATGACAGTGGATATTCTAGTGAATCTTGTCATCTTAAGTGCAGTTGCCTATACTCTCAGACTTGATATTATCCATCATAAAAGCTTTGACTAAAATCTATCAATTCAAAACAGCTATCTAACAAACCAGATTCGATTATGATCAGTCATAGTAAAGGTGTAGGTTTTACAGAGCTTTAGATTAAGTTAATAGGAAATTAAGGATGATTACCATAATATATCCTGTTATTTTTGGGATTACTGTCTGTGCCCTCAAACCTAGTACAGGTAGAATGACTGGAACAGAATATAATACATCTAAGCAGAATGGTGTGAATAATGTGGGTTTTAAATCCTGGTACACTATTAACAATATAGTGTATCAAGACCATCTATGTTAGTGATGCTAGTTATCCTTCTCTGCCTCATTTCTGCTATGCTATTTTTTGGCCTTTGTCTAGTTTTTTTCCTTCATTCTATTGCCTGCCCCACTCTTTGAGGACTTTCTGCCACTGTTCCTAAAATTCTGGGTTTTTTTCTCTCTCTCTCTCTCTAGAATGTCCTTCAGTATTCTCTATAGGGTTGTATTCATGGTCACAAATTCCCCCAATTCCTCTTTGTCATGGAAGCATCTTGTCTGTCCATTAATTTCTAGTGACAGTTTTGCAGGATCCATTAGTCTGGGCTGGAGGTTATTTTCTTTCAGCGTTTGGAATACATTGCTCCAAGCTCTTGTTGATCTGATGGTTTGTGTCAAGAAGACAGCCGTGATTCTGATGGTCTTACCTTTATAGGTAATCTGTTTCTTTTCTCTGATGGCTTTTAATATTCTGTTTTATATGGAATTTCTGGTATCTTGATTATTGTATGTCTGTGTGTAGATCTGTTTTGGTTGTAGGTGGCTGGAGTTCTGCATGCCTCACATAACCAAATGTCATTTTCTTTTCACATGCTTGAGAAGTTTTCCTTAATTATTTCCGTGAATAGCATTTGTAATTCATCTGTATGTATTCCTGCTTCTTCATTCACATTTCTTATTCTTAAATTGTAGATTATCTTGTCATCTTCTAGCCTTTGTATTACTTCCTGTTTCCTTGTTATTTTTATGATATCTTTCCTTTCATGATCACACATTGCAAACTTGTCTTCAAGTTTTGATAGTCTGCCTTTAGTTTCTTTTAAAGAGTTTTTCCAGCTTTCAATGGAGTTTTTAATTTCCTCGCGGTCTCTGAATCTGCTTCATGTATTCTATATTTTCTTTATATTCTTTACCAAATATTTCTCTTCTTTTTTTGTATTCCTCCCTTCTTCCATCTGTATTTTCCTGAGAGATGCTTCCTGAGAGCATTTCTTTTATTACCCTACTCATATCTTGCTTCACCTGATTTAATATTTCAGTTTTGAGCCCATCTACAAGGCCTGAAGATATCTTACTGTCCATTGAAGCCATATTTGCCACCCTCAGTATCCCTTTTTTTTCCTCTTTTGCTCATTGTTTGCAGAGTTCTGGGCTGGGGACTTCCTCCTACCTGTCTGCAGTCATGGCTGTGGCTTCCTCCACACAGGTTACAGTGCAGGTCCCAGCTCCCTTCCCTGTTGGCCACAGTTCCTCCAAAGCACACTGGTAAACTTCCGGGTCCTTCATGCAATTAGTGTGTGCTAGGGGCAGGGGATTGATTTGGGACGCTCACTGGGTCCCGGTCAGGGGCACAGAGCAGTCCTAGCAAATCCTGTGAATTTGCTCTGGGGCAGGAGCAAACAAGTGAAGTCACTGTTGCTTCCAGTTCAGGCTCCTCCTGCCCAATTCCATCATGACGCCATTTGTTTGTGCCTTTCCTGTGGTGGGTGGGGTCTCATTGCCAGCACTGACTGTGGATTAATGAAGGGCCACTCATGGGCTGTCTACATTGGGCTCACCAGTCCCTGAATTTAGCACTGCTGTGGTTCCTGTGAGTGGTATTGGGAACGAGTTTGTGTGGTTCTGCCAGCTGGCAGGGATTCAAGCTTTCACAAATTCAGACCAGCACACACCTGGCAGGTCACAGTGAAAATGCTTTGTCCTGTTATTTTTAGCTGTTTCAGTTGTAGTCCTGATGTATTTGATGAGTTTTTGAGTGTTTTAATTTCTTCCTGTGTCAAGAGGATCCATCTCCCTCTGTCTGGATCTCTCCAGGATGTTTTATTCTGGAAAATGAGTTATTTCTCCTGGGAGGCTTTATATTTTGTTGCTTACTGATCAGCCATCTTGACTTCTACCTGCTTTGTTATTTTTAAAAGTTCTATCCTTTCACGAGCACTATTTACAATCCTGCCCTCAAGGTCTGAAATCCTATCCTCAGCTTTATTTAAGCAGTTTTGTAAGCTTTGGATAGAATCTCTTCTTTCTTGGATGACTCTTTCAATTTGTTTCTTGAATTCTGCATGTTTTTTATATTGATCATTCAAGGATTCAATCAGTTTCCCAGGCTCCTGTACTTTTATCTAAAATTCGCTTTAGTTGCACTCAGCAACTCCTTTACTAAGGTTGTTATTTCTGTCTTTAAGTGGGAGTGTACTTCTAATTTGATTTCCTCTATAGACTCATGGAAGTTTTTATTTTGCTAGCTATCTTTTCAGAGGTTCCTCGTGTGTTACTTTTAGGGTCCTGTATTTCAATATCACCTGCACTTGCTTCTGGTGGACTAGATGTTTCAAACTGCATTTTTCTTTTTCCTTTTGTCATTTTCACTCTGCCTGATGTTTTCTGTGTGGAGGATGTGGTCACCCATACTCTTCAGACTCACTGATATTCTACAGTTAGTTGGAGGGGGCTTTACTACTGGTCATATTTACCCAGCCTACACCTCTATTTTAGGCCATACTCACCACACTGGCACAGTTAATCTGCTCTAGTCCATGGTTCACCACCTAGGAGGTAAAGGCCAAGGTTTCCCATGTGGTGTGATTCAGCCAGAATGTATGGTCAGAGCCTGAGTTTGGAATCTGTGTCCCACTGCCTGCTTGGCATTTGCTGGGTGTGGCCCAGTTGGGACCCCATCCCTGTGTGCGACCATGGGTGGTCTCAGACACAGCACATGGTCTTACTGCCTGGGAGCAGGCTCAAAGTCCCTTTCCATTTGCTTGGAATCTGCCAGAGCATGCGGTGAGGGTCCAAAGCT
>PVLA01019275.1:0-12614 GCA_004027455.1 Hydrochoerus hydrochaeris
AAATGGTCCATATAATGATGTGGGCCAACTGCCCTGAGGCACTGGACAGGCAGCCAGAGACGGGCAACTAGGACACATATGTTACGCCACCGGCCGCCTAAGACAGGCACAGGACCAATTGCTGTCCTGCAGGCCCATGACGGGTAAGGCCTGGTTGGGTTCATATGAAAAGTCCTTGACCTAAGACAGGCGCTGTCCCCGTAGGGCCCACCATACTCCTGATTTTAAATATAATAAAAGGAAGAGATGTAGGGAGTGGCTCAAGGCTTTGCCTCCATCCCGCCCCTCCTGCCTGAGGGCATTCTGTGTGTCAGCCTACATTACCCACGATCCTCTCCTGCATTTAGCGGATATGACGAGGGCCCAGTCATGGTTACCACTTACCCCTACCTAGCATCAGCTTCCTGCCTCTAGCTTGTCCTTATTTGGATAGATCCTGCTCTCTAGCCAATCAGCGGACACACAATGTGCTTACCCTGCCCAGCTCCATGTTTCACCCCCCCCTGCTTATAAAAACCCTGTGCCCTACATCAATAAAGGAGACTTGATTGGAAGCCCTCAGTTTGTCTCCATCTCTCTCTCCTCTTGCCCATGTCCCCCATCCCTGTTCCCTCTCCAGGAGAGACCCACAAATTGATCCATGGGCCAGATCAGAGCTCAAGTAGAGAAAATGTATTTGATTAATGAAGAGTAGTACCCTTTGAAGTTGAGTGGAAGCACTGACTTTCAAAAGGACAAATTCTTACATAGAAATATATTTTATGTTTGTATGTGTCTGGAAATATTAATGAATTTAACCTGTGACTCATATACCAATAAAGGAGTGATGGGTGATTGTGCAGATCAGAGAATGGCTTAATTGATTTCTGTAATTTTGACTTCTTTATGAAAAAATTGTCAGTACTCCTTTTCGATTGACGAATTTGTTGTATGTATTTGAAAAACAAAACTACATACATTTAAAGTTTCCAAGCAATGACTCTCTCTCTCTCTCTCTCTCTCTCTATATATATATATATATATATGTGCTCAAATAATAATTAAACTCATTGTCATATTTATTATACACATAATTAGCCTTTTGTGTGTTGAGAAAACTTCAGACTACTCTCATATAGAAAATCTTAAATATCATTAGTCAATAAATTATTATTAATAGAAACTTCTTGTTATATATTTGATTCCTAGATATTATTCCTCATATGACTGAAAGTTTATATCCTTTAAACAACATTTACTTTCTTTTCCCACTCAAATCCCAGGCACCCACAATTCCACTCTTTGTGTCTTTGATTTTTACGTTTTATATTTCACACTGATATCTTGTATAGCAAGGTCTTTCCATGTCAGGCTTACTTCACTTAGTGGGATTTGTTTCATGTCCATCTGCATGGTTGCAATAACAGAATTTGCTTCTTTTGCATGACTCAGTACTACTCCACTGTGCATGTGCATGTGTGCATGTGTTCATGAATATAAGTGCATTTATAATTCCTATGCAGTACTACCTTAATGGCTACTTAATTTCATTTCATATCTTGACCTTTTTAAGTAATGCCATAAAGAACACAGAAGAGTAAGTACACCTCAGAGGTCCTGTTTCAAATTATTTTGGAAAAATATCTGGTAGTAGGATATCTAGATAACACACATATTTAATTTTTAAGGTAACATCTTATTACTTTTCATACAACTTAGGTTTTTATCCAGGAGTTGAACTCAGGACCTTGCACTTGCCAGGCAACTGCTTATGCTCCTGAGTTATGTACCCACCCAAACTTAGTTTTTTTTAAGTGTTAACTATGCATTTTAATTTTTCTATTTATTTCCTAATATGCTATTTTCTACAATTTTAGTTATACCTATACTTTAGCCTAAAATTTATCAATTTTTATGTGTAATTACTATGTAGTTCATTTCATTAAAAGAATCACTGGCTGAGTGGCAATTGTTATTACTTAATTTCAAGTTTTGTACCAATGTATCTTTGATATTTTATTCAGTGTTTTCTTATTTGTCTCCAGTTTAACCTTTACTTCTCTGATTAAAAAAAAACTACTTTGTGTTTCATTTTTTACACTTTAGAAATCTTACTTAAATTTCTTTAAATTGTGTATTGAATGATCTTTCCCTCTACTCTGAAACCCAAATAATGTATTAAAATATGAAATAATCTAAGCCAAAAGCAAATAGAAATATTTTCTTTTATGTGCTGGAACAGAAACTAAACTATTGAGAAGCAATTTTCAAAGCACCAAAAATATGTTATGATCATATATAAGAGCACAGCATACATGAAATACATCAGTTTTAAGGAGATTTTGTAAGAGATGATCATGTCTTAGTCATCACTTTTCAACTGGTAACTATGATTAGAGTGAGATTCCATTGTGTGGTGTGCATTTTTAAATTTTTTTTTAAATTTTATTTAAAGAGAAAAAAAAAAGCAAAACAGAAAAAGGGGTAGAAAAAATACAGAATCTCAGAAAAAAAAGCAGTAAGAAATCACTAGTTGATAAATTACATACTGTCTTCTTAGACCTATTTGTTAAAGTTACAAAATTAAAGCATACAAAGTGTACATTCAAACAGTGAGACTGCAAAGGAGTTCAATGATCCAGTAACAACTTAGCAACATGGTTATCAATGCTACACACACAAACATACATGCAGCCATATCCTCTAGAGCACTTTCTTTTCTTTTTTACTTTTTAAGTCCATTATATGCTTAGTTATATCCTGTTTCAGGATGCTCAGTACCATACTGACTTGTTTTGTTGTTGTTATATACTTTTAATCACCATCACCTTATATAATTCTGTTGCCTTGTTTTTGAGTTTCTCCTCATCCGTGATTCATGGATCAGCTTTGGTGGAATTGGGAGATTTTTGGAGGTATTTTGTTACTTTCTTATCTACTTTTTTTTTGAAGGTAACAAAATACAGCAGAACAAGACAGAACAAACCTATGCGACAGCATGGCAATAAAACTACCACAGAACCTCAGAGCAGATCATCAGGACACAAGCAATGGGCTCAACAATACAGCCCATTTTGTTCACATTAGCTGTTCTTTCAATCAAACAGAGAAAAATAGAAGGAAATATCGAACTTTTAAACACAGAATATTGAATACAGCAGTACCATTAATCAAAACTGAGCAAAAGAGTGATAAAAATATTTGCCTTCAAAGAGATGGTAAAAGGAAATCCCTCTTACTTACCATGCTGTATAAATTCATCCTCCAAAAAGATACTCAGACAGCTGGTGCCTATTTGCTAACGGGGGGGGGGGATCAATGTCTAATTCTTAGCCCATGCACTGGCAGGGCCATAGCTGCTTTCCAGGCCAGCCAGCAGGCCGCCTTATCTCCCAGCGCCCAAAGTTCCAACATGATGCAGAGCTTAGGAGTCACTGATAGTTCTCGCCCTGGTGTGCCAGTGGTTTGCCAGGCCACCAGCTGCTCACCAGGGCATCGAGTAGGCTGCCTGTTCTCCAGGTCCCAAAGTTCCAACATGATGAAGAGTGCAGAAATCACTGATAGTTCCCGCCCTGGTGTGCTGGTGACTTGCCAGCCCCCCAGTTGCTCACCAGAGCGGCCAGTATGCTCCCTGTTCTCCCAGTGCCCAAAGTTCCTACATGATGCAGAGCTTAGGAGTCACTGGTAGTTCTTGCCCTGGTGTGCCAGTGGTTTGTCAGGCCACCAGCTGCTCACCAGGGAAGCGAATAGGCCACCTGTTCTCCAGTGCCCAAAGTTCCAACATGATGCAGAGTTCAGGAATTGCTGATAGTTCCTGCCCCGGTGCACCAGCGAGTTGCTAGGTCCCTAGCTGCTTACCAGGCCTGCCAGCAAGCTGCCTTATCTCCCAGTGCCCAAAGTTTCAACATGATGCAGAGTTCAGGTATCGCTGATAATTCCCACCCTGGTGCACCGGCAACTTGCCAGGACCCCAGCTGCTTACCAGGGTGGTCAGTAGGCTGCCTGTTTTCCCAGCACCCAAAGTTCCAACATGATGCAGAGCTTAGGAGTCACTTATAGTTCTTGCCCTGGTGTGCCAGTGGTTTGTCAGGCCCCCAGCTGCTCAAGGGAAGCAAATAGGCCGCCTGTTCTCCACTGCCCAAAGTTCCAATATGATGCAGAGCTTAGGGGCTGCTGATAGTTCTCGCCCTTGTGTGCCAGTGTGGTGTGCATTTTTGATGCACAGTTGATACTTGTCTTTATGCATCCCACATTAGCAAATTCACCTAATCATTGGATTTAGCTTAAACACAGCCACCTTCCTAAAATAATTTATAGCAGGGCACACTCATCCTCAAATATTTGTGTAACTGTAAAAGTTCTGAACTGTTTTGTAGCATATTCTAACATATGAATATAGTACAAAACCTATCCTTGGCAAATGGTCTTTGTTTTTCACCTGTTCATTGTAAACTGTGTTTTTTGTTGCATTTAGTATCCTGCTTTTCACATTGTGATTCTTTTTCTTACTTTTAAACTCTTTTCAATACCATTCAAGTGTAGTATTTAAGCACAGTCTAATGTCCCCAAGTTCAAGAAACCTGTGAACTGTCAAATAGAAAAACAATGTGTGTGAGCTAAAGTCTGTGTAGGCATGAATTACAGTGCTGTAGGCCATTATTTCAATGTTATGAATCAACCATAAAAACATTCATAAAAAGAAAAAGTTGCCAATCCCTACATGAGACTGCTCTTAAAGAGTCAAACATTATCTATGCCTATGAAAAAGCTTTTTTAAAGATGAGAATATGTCCAAATTTATGTGTCCACAGGTAATAAATGAAAAAAAAAATAAAAAGTCATAGTGAGACTAAAATTCAAAGAAATTTATATTTATATTTCCCAGGGTCACATGAATATTAAATTTTTCCTGACTAGTGCTGGTTTATCTAACATGTCTCAGAAACAATAGTGCATGACTAATATAAGGCTTGCAGGTACAGATAAGTGGGCTGTGGAAGAATTTTGAAAAGGCCTACTGTTATACAAGGATGTATTGTGGGGAAAAGTAGGTTTTCTGGCTGATGAGACCAGGCTGTTTGGAAAACAAGCTGACAGTCATGATGTTATTATATGAATAGTGGTTTATTTGAGAAAAAGTGATCAGAGTCCCATAGGGCACTAACCTTATATTTTCCCTAGATGTAACATCAGCTAAGTGTTTGCAATGGCTTTGTAAGTCACAACAATTGACTGTATGTGACATTTTCCTATTCCGTGATAGAGTAGTAGCATTTTAACATATATCTGTTCTTCAGATAGATATTTTCGTGCTCGCTTCGGCAGCACATATACTAAAACAGATAGATATTTTCCATATACATTGGCATACCAGAAACTAAATTAGGAATAAGAATATAGTAGACTTTGCATCTTTGAATTATTTGTTAGTTTTCTTTTTAAACAAACAATATTTAATTATAATGATGATAATAATTGTGTATTCCTTTCCAAAGATGATTTGTTTTATCATTACTCCAATGGAATCTATGCAAACAACAAATGTAAGAGCAATTAGCTTTGGATTATAATACATGTACTACAATATATATATATTCAATCTATTGTGGAAGGCATCACAGCATCATAAATAGTATAAAGACCAAAATATGTACATGGACCAATACAATACAGGAGTAGTGCTTAAGTTTTAATTTGCTTATTTATTTTGGTTTTTGAGACAAAGTTTTGTATGTAATTCAGGCTGGCCTTGAACTCACTATTCAGCACACGCTGGCTCAAACTCAGAGGTCCTCCTGCCTCAGCCTCAGAACTCATACTTTAAAAAGGAATAAATTAAAACCATTTTTTTAAAAAAAGCATTTGATTTTCTTTAATATAAACAAAGGCATTTGAGTTATCCTGTAGAATTATTCATTGCATACTGATTTCCTAATAAAATCATTGTGCCTTATTTTTAAAACTTAATATCACTTTTATTAGATAAATTCCCAGAATAAAGGTTTTGTTTGTGCTGAATTTTCTATCTTTGGGGAGAATTTTTTAAATTACATTTTTTGTTTTTTCAATGCACAATTCTCCCCAGACTCCAAATCTTACAAAATTTATTTTGGCATCCTAAACGATTTTAAGCTATTTTCTAGCCCAAGCATCAGTAGACTGATGGACAGAAATGTTACTCAATTATGTATAACAATGCTGCGCTTCTTCCTAGTACATGACGGTAGAATATCACGAATATCTTCACTGTGGCATTTGCTGCAAGCAAATGTCGCACTTTCTTTTCACCCTCCCTTGTCCTCAGCTAACTCTCCTTCCCTCTCTTCATCTCCTTCCCGTTTGCCTCAAGTGTTAAAATGTGGGATTCCTAAGGTCGTAGATTTAGATATTATTTTCAATTTTAATAATAAGAGCCGCTCTGCTAAATACATATGCAGTGTATTCCTTACGAAGTGTAGAAACAGTGCTGACCCAGGTGACATTCAGCAGCTCCGAGGAGCTTCTGAAGTGAGGATGAAGAACCTGTGCGCATCCCACCGTGGAACAGAGCGCGGGTTTCCTGACTTCCATCACAGAAAAATCATTTCAGAACGTGTCAGTAAGAGGCATAAAGACACGCATTAGTCAGAATTTTAAAAGCACACACAGCAAGAACTGGATTGTAGGGCCCTGATAGAAAGGAAAAGGTTCCTGGATCTGGAAACATTTGTTTCTCTTGAGAGGGTGGAAACCTTTGGAGAAGATGGCCCAAGCCTGGAAAGCATAAGGGCTCATTCAAAGGTGACACTTTGCAGCCCAGTCTTTTCTAAGTCAAGCAGGCTTTGATTTTTTTTCTCAACCTGTTATTTTCAAGATCCGGTTAAAGTAGCCTTAAGTATGGTGTGATGGTCCTGGAAGGGAAGAAGCACAAATTACCTTTTTTTTTTTTTCCTTCTCGAGACAGGGTTTCACTGTACAGTTCAGGCTGGCCTTACTCTAGGCTGGCCTCTAACTCACAATGATCCTCCTGCCTCAGCCTCCAGAGTGCTGAGAATACAGTTATGCACCACCACACCTGTTCCTTATACAGTATATATAATTTCTTGAGGTGTATTGTGATTCTCACTATTTGGGAAATGAAATATAAAATCAAAATGCAACTTGAAAATAAATCACATAGTAAATATTCAATAGATTAATTTTTTTATTCTTAAGGACTTTGGCTTTATTGAACAAAGTCCTTTGCTTTAGGGATGAAGCAAAATTGAAAGAAAGATTCACACTCACCACTTTCTCACATAAATAGCTTCCCCCCAAATCCCCTGCAGAACTGTGCATTCTACAACAGATTGACCTACAGTGACCCACCGTTATCGAAGTCTACAGTGTATATTAATGTTCATTCTTCATACTGTGTGCTTTATGGGTTTGGATAAATTCATAATGATACAGATCTGTATTTTCAGTATCACCTAAAAACCCACCACCTCAACTGCTGCATTCTGTTAGGTTTGTACTTTCTTCATAGTTTTCTTTTTTAATACAGAAAATGTAATGTATTTGGGCTGTACAGTATTTATCCTTTTCTCAGTAGCATCTTTCATAAAGCAATATATTTGCCTAATGTTCTATTGTGTCTTTACATAATTTGGTAATTCATTTTGTATTGAATAGCATTCCATTCCTTATCTGTACCAGACTGTGTGAGTATTTATCCATTCATTTATTGGAAGATACCTACATTGAGTCAATTTCGGCAGTTAAGAATAAAGCTTCTATAAATCTGTGAATAGAAATTTTTTTGCTGATAAAACTTTTCAGCTTCTTTGGTTAAGTACCAAGGATTTAAATTTCTGGATTACATGGTAAGTAGTTTTAGCTTTTCCAGAAATCACCCAACTATTTTCCATAGTGGTGATATCATTTTGCATTACCAACACAAATGAATGGGTGTCCTTGGGTTCTGTATGCTAGTGGAGATTTGATGTTCTCAATGTTCTGGATTTTTGCCAATTCTAAGAAGCACACAGTGGTATCTCACTGTTATTTAATTTGTTTTCCCTGACATCATGTCATGTAAAGCCTCATTTTTCATATATTTGTTTGCCATATGTAGATCTTCTTTGGTGAGACATCTGTTATGGTCTTTGTTAGAGTTTAAATATTTGTCTATTAGTTTTATGAGGTTTGACTTTGTTTATTTTGAATAACAATTGTAAAAATCAGATTTGAATTTTCAAATATGTTATACTCATTGTGGTTTGTCTTATTATCTATTGTGTTTTTTGTTTTTATTTTGTTATTCAGTAAAAAACTTTCAATTTCAAATACAACTAGATTTCCAATGATTTTAACATGGATCACATTTCTCGTTTTGTATCTTAACAATCTTTGCCAAGCCCAAGATGATTTATGTTTCCTCCTGTATTGTCTTCCAGAAGTTCTGTGGCTAGACTCCATTTTTAGCAAGTTGTTATTCAAATATCTTTTGTTGCAAAGACAATATTTGTTTTATGTTAGTGTTACTCTCCCTTGGGTAAGTACCAAGGATTTAAATTGCTGGATTACATGGTAAGTAGTTTTAGCTTTTCCAGAAATCACCCAACTATTTTCCCAGAGTCTCCCAGAGACTCTTTGATCATAATTTCATCCTCTATTTTCTTTTCCCTGATCTACTTATATGGTCTTTCATTAATGTCAGCTTATTTTGATTATTGTAAGATTAGTATAAGTTTTGCTATCAGATACTGTCACACCTCCAACTTTCTTCTTTTCCTTCATTATTATGTCAGGAATTCTACATCCTTTGATTTTTCTCTAATATTAAAACATTGATTTTGGTTAAGATTTTACTGAATCTGTAGGTCAATTTGTGAGAATCTGACTTTTCAATAATATTGTCTTCCTACCTACAAACATATAATCTGTCTTTATTTATTTCATATATATAGTGTTGCCTTTTTGTTTCATCATGAGTTTTATGGTTTTCCTTATACATGTTCTGTACTCATATCATTTGTAGATTTATACTTAATATGTCACTGGGGAAGGAAAATATAAATGATAAGGTTTTAAATTTGAAATTAACTTTTATATTAATCTTCCATCCTACAAAATTCCTATAATTGTTTTGTATTTCAGAAAATTATTTTGTTCTACCCAAAGTACCTTGATTTTATGAAGATAAAGTTTTATTTCTTTCACTGTACTTGTTTTAACTTTAATTCATTGCATTTCTTGTTGAAATAGTTTGAACTTTCAGTATAATGTTGATAATAGGTGATGAGAGGGAATATCTTTGAATTGTTTCTGAATTATTTTTCTGACTTTTAAAATGTTTTGACTTTTATTCCTTGATAGAAAATATATAATCTAAGGTAAATCAACTTATAATTTCTGGTCTTCCATATTTCACCATGATATGTCTTTAATTTTTCAGAAATGATGGCAATTTGATACATTATAAATGGCATTTTTAAGTGTGAAATACTATAAACCTATCAGATAGCATTTTGTCCTGTGTAGATCCCTAACATAATATTTTATTTAACCTATTATGTTTAAATTTGTACAGATTACCTGTATAATCATGTTGAGGTTTACTTGTCTTCATTGGAATTTCTGATCATTTGTGCTATTACTATAATTTTGTGTTTTAGTTAATTTAGATATAATTTATTCGGGCTACATATGCTACTGTTTCGTTTTATTTTATCAGTGTTTATTCTTTTACCTGAATTTAAAACATGACACTAAAAACTCCATGCGTATTTTGTTTCTCTTTCAAACTGGCAATTTCCTTTAAAATCTTTTTGTTTATTACAATGGAACATATGCTTAACATTCCTCAAGTATATTCTACACATCTGGCACTTGAAATATGAAATTCTATATCATTCTTCTAGTTATTGCTTTATTTATACTAACTTGCTGAATAAATTGGAAAATTAAAAATATTTTCTCAGAAAACTTATAATGATGAGAAAATTTAATTACTTTTGCTCCATACAATTAAAAACAACTCAAAATTTTGAGAAAAGTTAGGTGAAGTCTTAGATTGCAAATTTATTATTATCCTTTGTTGACACAATGTCTTAGCTGTAATTCCTAGGACCATTGTTTTATTATACAAAACATATTATCTTAAAATAATAATTTCACAATGATTTCATAATGATAGTATAAACAGTAATTTCCAAAATATCACTGAATTTTAAATATGTTCTTTACTAATATTTGTCTGAGGAGTAGGGTTATTTTAAAACTATTACTGAAATTATGAAATTATTTCTGACAATTATTAACTATTTCAAAGTAGCAATTATAGGTAAAATTTTTCTTCTGAGTCATTTTGACATATATTAATCTGTATTGATGTTTATAGTCTAATGAAAAATGTTAAGTTAAATTATTTTGTCACATAATAGCATAAGATATCAGAAAAGCTAGTATTCCTAAATTGCATATTTCTATAAATTTATCTTCCTAATTTTTTATTAGCCCCTAAAACAGCAATAATACACATGAATGACATACCTGTAACATGTGATTTTGAATAGGATTCAAATTTTTTAAATTTGCATTTTTGTGCAATATTTAAAACAGTTTAAACATATCTATTGGGTCAGGAATTTTTGTAGCCAATGCTTCAGAATATGTTTTGTGTAGTTTTTTTAAAATACATAGTTCACACTTTTGTCTGTAGTCACTCGACCATGCAATAGGGCTTCTCCTGAGTAATTTAGTCTATGTTAGACAGGTTTTCCCCATTCATCCTTCTATGATCCTCAAGTTCTGGCAGCCACTAATCTAGTCTCAAATTTTGAGGCTTCTGCTTTTATTTTTGTTTTGTTTTTTGATTTCACAGATGAGATATAATCCTTGTCTTTCAGTGTCTTTCAGTGTCTTTCAAGTTTTCACAAAACTTGAAGATCTCCAGTTCCTTTACTGCCTCACAAATGGCAGGATTTTTTAAAAAAATTTTATTTGAAAGAGGTCAAAATTAAACATAACCAAACAGAACAAAACAGATCAGAAGAAAACAATGTAAGAGATACAGATTCAAAGCAAGACAGTAGGAGATCTTCACTGTCTATCATATTGTCTCTTTGTTTTCTTCTACATAGTTGTCCATACCTTCACACACAATGAATTCACACAAAACAAAATAGTATTAAACTGATCAGAACAGAATAATGAAGGCATTTTAGGTCTTCAAAACCAGACAATAGTGAAGTCAACAATTGCTACCATAATGTCTGTCGTTCTTTTCAAAACAGTTGTTTATACCTGCATGTATCTTGAAATTAACCAATACAAAGCAGACTAAAATCATTCTGAGCAAAGAATAATGGCATTACTGGATTTCACAGCATGACAATAAGGAATCAGTACTGAATACCTTAGTGTCTTTTTTTTCTTCAAAGTAGCTGTTCATTTCATCATGCATTATATAATCAATTCTCATGAACTGTTTAGAAGAAATTCTACATATGTATGAGTCTCTACCTGTATATCTACCCTTTCTGTATTAGAGGGAAAAAGAAAAATAAAACAAAACAAATTCCTAGAAAAATACAAAACAAAAAAGACAAATAAATAACAATAGCAAAGAACCCAAAACACTGGCAATATAGGCCTTCAAAACAAGGTGGTATGAACATAACTAGGGTTATTATTTTACATAATGATCTTCAAGAGTTCCTCAGAACACCATATAATAATATGCACAATTGTTCCTATCCTACAAATATTAACAATTTTGTTCCAAGAACTTACATAATTTGTAGCACAATGATCTTAGCTATTCTAAGTGTGTTTATATAATCTTAGATGTTTTTTCTTTTCCCTTCTTTTTTTTTTTTTGCTCATTTTCCCTGGATACTATTTTTCCCCTTTAAGCAGATTTTTATCCTTTCACTATATTTGTTGAGTTTTTTCTATCTTATGTACACTTACAATTTCTTACACTAAGGCGACTCTATGGTATTTACACATGTGAGTTTGTGATCTGGCCCGTGGATCAGTCCTTGGCTCTCACCTGGAGAGGGAACAGGGATGGGGGACATGGGCAAGAGGAGAGAGAGACAGAGACAAACTGAGGGCTTCCAATCAAGTCTCCTTTATTGATGTAGGGCACATGGTTTATATAAGTGGGGGGTGAAACATGGAGCTGGGCAGGGTAAGCACGTTGCGTGTCCGCTGATTGGCTAGAGAGCAGGATCTATCCAAATAAGGACAAGCTAGAAGCAGGAAGCTGTTGCTAGGTAGGGGTACATGGTAACTATGACTGGGCCCTCGTCATATCCGCTAAATGCAGGAGAGGATCGTGGGTAATGTAGGCTGACACACAGAATGCCCTCAGGCAGGAGGGGCAGGATGGAGGCAAAGCCTTGAGCCACTCCCTACATCTCCTCCCTTTATTATACTTAAAATCAGGAGTATGGCGGGCCCTATAGGGACAGCGCCTGTCTTAGGTCAAGGACTTTTCATATGAACCCAACCAGGCCTTACCCGTCATGGGCCTGCAGGACAGCAATTGGTCCTGTGCCTGTCTTAGGCGGCCGGTGGCGTAACATATGTGTCCTAGTTGCCCGTCTCTGGCTGCCTGTCCAGTGCCTCAGGGCAGTTGGCCCACATCATTATATGGACCATTT
>PVLA01019276.1:0-12614 GCA_004027455.1 Hydrochoerus hydrochaeris
TTTTGATTCTAGTTCAAGTGTGTACAGTGTACTACACAAGAAGTATAAAGGCATTATGTAGGAAGCAGGTTTTATAAATTGGTTTCCATTCGTTTTTATTATGATGAATATGTAAATGTGTTGTGTAGCCGAAAACAATTTACTTTCTGCTCCATGCACTTTCCAAACACTGCATTTTGCTTCTATTTCAACTGTGTGCTGTGTATTTCACAAAAAGTATAAAGCAATTTTGTAGGAAGAGGGTTTTTGCTTTGGGTTCCATTCATTCTTGTTATGATGAATGAGTAAATCTCTTATGTAGCACACAGAACAACTGAATTCCTACTGCATGCATTTTCAAAACACTGCATTTACGTCTATTTAGAGTGTGTGCAGTGTATTTCACAATAAGTAAAGGTATTTTGTAGGAGGGTCTTTTGTGCTTTGGCTTCCATTCATTCTTAATATGAAGAATGTGTAAATGTCTTTTGTAGCAGAGAACAACTGAATTTCTGCTGAATTTGCTTTCAAAACACTGCATTTTGGTTCTATTTCAAATGTGTGCTGTGTATTTCAAAAAAAGTATAAAGGCATTTTGAAGGAAGCGTGTTTTGTGCATTGGGTTGCATTCATTCTTATTATGATGAATAGGTAAATGTCTTGTGTAGCAGACAGAACAACTGAGTTCCTACTGCATGTTTTTCCAAAACACTGTGTTTTGCTTCTATTTCAACTGTGTATAGTGTATTACACAATAAATATAAAGGCATTTTGTAGGAATTGGGTTTTATGCATTGGCTTCCATTCAATCTTATTATGATGAATGTGTAAATGTCTTGTGTAGCGGAGAGAACTACTGAATTCCTGCTGCATGCACTTTCAAAACTCTGCATTGTGCTTCTACTTCAAGTGTGTGCTGTGTATTTCAAAAGAAGTATAAAGGTATTTTGTAGAAAGCGTGTTTTATGTTTGGCTTCCATTCATTCTTATTATGATGAATGTGTAAATATCTTGTGTAGTAGAGAACAACTCTCTTTGTGGTTTATGTGCTTTCAAAACAGTACATTTTGCTTCTCTTTCAATTGTGTGCATTATATTACACAAGAAGAATTAAAGCATTTTTTAAGAATTGGGTTTTTTGATATGGCAGCCATTCATTCATATTATGATGAATTGTGAAAGTCTCTTGTGTAGCAGACAGATCTACTGAATGCCTGATGCATGCACTTTCAAAACACTTTTTTCTTCTATTTCAAGTGTGTGCAGTGTATTTCATAGGAAGTATAAAGGCATTTGTAGGAAGTCGGTTTTGTGCACTCTCTTCCATACATGTCTTGTGTAGCAGAGAGAACAACGGAATCCTGCTGAATGCAGTTTCAAAACGCTGTGTTTTGCTTCTAGTACCATTGTTCACAGTGTATTTCACAAGAATTATTAAGACATTTTGTAGGAAGCGGGTTTTGTGCATTGGGTTCCATCCGTTCTTATTATGATGAATATATTAATCTCTTGTGTATCAGACAGAACAACTGAATTCCTGATGAATGCACTTTCAAAACACTGTGTTTGGCTTTTTTTAAGTGTTTGCAGTGTATTTAACAAGAAGTATAAAGGCATTTGTAGGAAGCAGGTTTTGTACATTGGCTTCCATTAGTCTTACTATGATGAATGTATAAATGTTTGTGTAGCAGAGAAAACAACTGAATTTCTGTTATAAGCACTTTGAAATCACTGTGTTTTCTTTCTGTTTCAAGTGTGTGCATGGTATTTCAAAATAAGTATAAAGGCACTTTGTAGGATGCGTGTTTTCAGTTTTGGATTTCACTCATTCATATTACGATGAATGTGTCAATTTCTTGTGTAGCACAGAGAACAACTGAAATCCTGCTGAATGCACTTTGAAAGCACTGAATTTTGCATCTATTTCAAGTGTGTGCAGTGTATTTCACAAGAAGTATAAAGGCACTCTGTAGGAAGTTGGTTGTGTGCATTGGTTTCCATTCATTCTTAATATGATGAATATGTAAACGTCTTGTCTAACACAGAGAACAACTGAATTCCTACTGCATGATTTTCCAAAACACTGCGTTTTGCTTCTATTTCAAGTGTGTGCAGTGTATTACACAAGAAGTATAAATGCATTTTGTAGGAAGCTGGTGTTTTGCACTCTCTTCCATTCTTCTTTAAATGGTGAATTGGTACTTGCCTTGTGTAGCAGAGAGAACAATTGAATCCTGCTGAATGCAGACTTAAAACACTGTGTTTTGCTTCTAGTACCAGTGTTTGCATTCTATTTCACAAGAAGTATTAAGGCATTTTGTAAGAAACGAGTTTTGTGCATTGGGTTCCATTCATTCTTATTATGATGTATATTTAATGTCTGCTTTAGCAGACAGAACAACTGAATTCCTACTGCATCCTTTTCCAAAACACTGTGTTTTGCTTCTGTTTCGAGTGTGTGCAGTGTATTACACAAGTATAAAGGCACTGTGTAGGCAGCGTGTTTTATGCATTGGCTTCCATTCATTCTTATTATGATGAATGTGTAAATATCTTGCGTAGTAAAGAACAACTCTATTTCTGCTTTATGTACTTTCAAAACTGCATTTTGGTTCTCTTTCAATAGTGTGCAGTGTATTTCACACGAAGTTTTAATGCATTTTGTAGGAAGCGGGTTTTGTGCATTGGGTTCCATTCATTCTTGTTATGATGAATATGTAAATGTCTTGTGTAGCAGACAGAATAACTGACTTCCTACTGCATGCTATTCCTAAGCACTGTGTTTTGCTTCTATTTCATGTGTGTGCAGTGTATTACACAATAAGTATAAAGGCATTTTGTAGGAAGCGGGTTTAATGCATTGGCTTTCAATCCTTCTTATTATGATCAATGTGTAAATGTCTTGTGTAGCAGAGAAGAACTTATTTTCTGCTCCATGCACTTTCCAAACCCTGCATTTTGCTTCTATTTCAAGTGTGTGCAGTGTATTTCACAAAAAGTATAAAGCAATTTTGTAGGAATCACGTTTTGTGCTTTCGGTTCCACTCATTCATATTATAACGAATGAGTAAATCTCTTGTGTAGCACACAGAACAACTGAATTCTTTCTGCATGCTTTTTCAGAACACTTCATTTACTTCTATTTCAATTATGTGCAGTGTATTTCACCACAAGTAAAGTTATTTTCTAGGAAGTGGGTTTTGTGCATTGGCTTCCATTCATTTTTAATATGAAGAATGTGTAAATGTCTTTTGTAGCAGAGAACAAAATAATTTCTGCTGCATGTGCTTTCAAAACCCTGCATTTTGCTTCCATATCAAATGTGTGCTGTGTATTTCAAAAGAACTTTAAAGGCATTTTGTAGGAAGTGGTTTTCGTGCATTCAGTTGCATTCATTCTTATAATGATGAATGTGTAAATATCTTGTGTAGTAGACAACAACTCTATTTCTGCTTTATGGGCATTCAGCACACTGCATTTTGGTTCTATTTCAATTGAGTGCAGTGTATTTCACAAGAAGCATTAAGGCATTTGTCGGGAAATGAGTTTTATGCCTTGGGGTCCATTCGTTCTTATTGTGATGAATATGTAAATGTATTGTGTAGCTGACAGAGCAACTAAATTACTATTGCATGCTTGTCCAGAAAGCTGTGATTTGCTTCTATTTCAAGTGTGTGCAGTGTATTTCATAGCAAGTGTAAAGGCATTTTGTAGGAAGCGAGTTTTATGCATTGGCTTCCATTCAATTTTACTATGATGAAAGTGTACATGTCTTGTGTAGCAGAAAGAACTACTGAATTACTGCTGCATGCACTTTTCAAACACTGTGTTTTGGTTCTATTTCAAGTATGTGCAGGATATTTCAAAAGAAGTATCAAGGCATTTTGTCTGAAGCTGGTTGTATGCATTGGCTTCCATTCAGCCTTATTATGATGAATGTGTAAATGTCATGTATAGCAGAGAAAACTACACAATTCCTGCTGCATGCACTTTCAAAACAGTGCATTTTGGTTCAATGTCAAGTGTGTGCTGTGTATTTCAAAAGCACTGCAAAGGCATTTGTAGGAACCGTGTTTTATGCAATGGCTTCCATTTGTTCTTATTTTGATAAATGTGTAAATAACTTGTGTAGTAGAGAACAACTCTATTTCTGCTTAATGTGCTATAAAAACACTGCACTTGGGTTCTCTTTCAATTGGGTGCAGTATATTTCACAAGAAGTATTAAGGCATTTTGTGTGAAGCGCTTCTTGCGCATTAGGTGCCACTCATTCGTATTATGATGAATATGGAAATGTCTTGTGTAGCAGACAGAACAATTGAATTCCTACTGCATGCTTTTCCAAAACACTGTGTTTTGCTTCTATTTAAAGTGTGTGCAGTGTATTACACAAGAAGTATAAAGGCATTTTGTAGGAAGCGGGTTTTATGCATTGGCTTCCATCCAGTATTTTTATGATGAATGTGTAAATGTCTTGTGTAGCACAGAAAACTACTGAATTCCAGCTTCATGCACTTTCAATATACTGCGTTTTGGATCAATTTCAACTGTGTGCTGTGTATTTCAAAAGAAGTATAAAGGAATTATGTGGGAAGCGTGTTTTATGCATTGGCTTCCATTCTTTCTTCTTATGATGAAAGTGTAAATATCTTGTGTAGTAGAGAACAAAATTATTTCTGCTTTATTGCTTTGAAAACACTTCATTTTGGTTCTCTTTCAATTGTGTGCAGTGTATTTCACAAGAAGCATTAAGGCATTTAATGGGAAGCGGGTTTTGTGCATTAGGTTGCATTCATTCTTATTAGGATGAATATGTAAATGTCTGGTTTAGCAGACAGAACAACTGAATTCCTACTGCATGCTTTTCCAAAACCCCTTTTTTTGCTTCTATTTCAAGTGTGTGCAGGGTATTATACAAGAAGCATAAAGGCATTTTTCACAAGTCTTGTTTTATGCATTGGCTTCCATTCAGTTTTATTATGATGAATGTGTAAATGTCTTGTGTAGCAGAGAAAGCTACTGAATTCCTGCTGCATGCACCTTCAAAACACTTTGTTTTGTTTCTATTTCAAGTTTGTGCTGTGTATTTTGCAAGAACTACAAAAGCATTTTGTAGAAAGCGGGTTTTATGCATTGGATTCCATTCAGTCTTATTATGATGAATGTGTAAATGTTTTGTGTAGCAAAGAGAACTAGTGAAATCAGGCTACATACTTTTCCAAGATATTGTGTTTTGCTTCTATTTAAAGTGTGTGCATTGTATTAAACAAGAAGCATAAAGGCATTTTTTGGGAACCATGTTTTTTGCATTGGCTTCCCTTTGTTCTTATTATGATGAATGTGTAAATATCTCGTGTAGTAGAGAACAAATCCATTTCCTCTTTATGTGCTTTCAAAACACTGCATTTTGGCTCTATTTCAATTGTGTGCAGTGTATTTCACAAGAAGTATAAAGGCATTTTGTAGCAAGCCGGTTTTATGCATTGACCTCCATTCATTCTCATTATGATTAATGGGTAAATGTCTTGTTTAGCAGAGAGAACTACTGAATGCCTACTGCATGCACTTTCAAAACACTGCATTTTGGTTCTGTTTCAATTATGTGCTGTGTATTTCAAAAGAAGTATAAAGGCATTTTGTGGAAAGCATGTTTTTGCATTGGCTTCCAATCGTTTTCATTATGACGAGTGTGTAAATATCCTGTGTATTAGAGAACAACTCTATTTCTGCTTTATGTGCTTTAAAAACTCTGCATTTTGGTTCTATTTCAATTGTGTGCAGTGTATATCACAAAAAGTTTTAAAGCATTGTGTGGAGGTGGGTTTTCTTCATTGGCTTCCATTGTTTCTTAATATGATGAATATGTAAATGTCTTGTGTAGCAGACAGAACAACTGAATTCCTACTGCATGCTTTTCCAAAATACTGTGTTTTGCTTCTATTTCAAGTCTGGGCAGTGTATTTCACAAGAAGTATAATGGCATTTTGTAGGAAGCGGGTTTTATGCATTGGCTTCCATTCAGTCTCATCATGATGAATGTGTAACAGTCTTGTGTAGCAGAGAGATGTACTGAATGCCTACTGCATGCACTTTGAAAACACTGCGTTTTGGTTCTATTTCCAGTGTGTGCTGTGTATTTCAAAAGAAGTATAAAGGCATTTTGTGGGAAGCGTGTTCTTTGCTTTGGCTTCCATTTGTTCTCATTATGATGAGTGTGTAAATATCTTGTGTGGTAGAGAACAAATCTATTTCTGCTTTATGTGCTTTCAAAGCACTGAAGTTTGGATCTATTTCAATTGTATGCAGTGTATTTCACAAGCAGCATTAAGGCATTTGGTGGGAAATGGGTTTGTGCATTGGGTTCCATTCATTCTTATTGTGATGAATATGTATAAGTCTTGTGTAGCAGACAGAGCAAATAAATTACTACCACATACTTGTCCATAACTCTGTTATTTGCTTCTAGTTTAAGTGTTTGCAGTGTATTTCATAGCAAGTATAAAGGCATTTTGTAGGAAGTGAGTTTTATGCATTGGCTTCCATTCAATCATACTATGATGAATGTGTACATGTCTTGTGTAGCAGAGAGAACTACTGAATTCCTGTTGCATGCACTTTTCAAACACTGCGTTTTGGTTCTATTTCAAGTGTGTGAAGAGTATTTCAAAGGAAGTATCAAGGCATTTTGTGGGAAGCGTGTTTTATGCATTGGCTTCCATTCGCTCTTATTATGATGAATCTGTAAATATCTTGTGTAGTAGAGAACAACTCTATTTCTGCTTTATGTACATTCAAAACAGTTCACTTTGGTTCTCTTTCAATCATGTGCAGTGTATTTCACAAGAAGTCTTCAGGTGTTTTATAGGAAGTGGTTTTGTGCATTGGGTTCCATTCCCTATTACAATGAAGAATGTGTAAATGTCTTTTGTAGCAGAGAAAACTACTGAATACCTGCTGAATGCACTTTCAAAACACTGCAGTTTGCTTCTATTTCAATTTTGTTCAGTGTATTTCACAAGAAGTATTAAGTCATTTTGTTGGAAGCCTTTTGTATGCATTGGCTTCCATTCAGTGTTATTATGATGAATGTGTTAATGTCTGGTGTAGCAGAGAAAACTACTGCATTCCTGCTCCATGCACATTCAAAACTCTTTGTATTGGCTCTGTTACAAGTATGAGCTGTATAATTTAAAAGAACTACAATGGCATTTTTTAGGAAGCGGGTTTTATGCATTGCCATCCATTCAGTCTTATTATGATGAATGTGTAAATGTCTTGTGTAGCATAGAAAACTACTGAATTCCTGCTGCATGCACTTTCAAAACACTGCATTTTGGTTCTATCTGATGTGTGTGCTGCATATTTCAAAAGAAGTATAAAGGCATTTTTTGGGAAGTGTGTTTCATGCGTTGTCTTCCATTTGATCTTATTATGATGAATGTGTAAATATCTTGTGTAGTAGAGAAAAACTGTATTTCTACTTTATGTGCTTTCAAAACACTGCATTTTGGTTCTCTTTCCATCGTGTGTAGTGTAAATCACAAGGAGTATTGAGGCATTTTGTGGCAAGCATGTTTTATTGCTTTGGGTTCCATGCATTCTTATTATGATGAATAAGTAAATGTTTTGTGTACCAGAGAGAACAAAGGAATTCCTACGGAATGCTTTTACAAAACACTGTGTTTTGCTTTAACTTCAAGGGTGTGCATTTTATTACACAAGAAGGATAAAGGCGTTTTGGAGGAAGTGGGTTTTATGCATTGGCTTCTGTTCTGCCTTATTATGATGAATGTGTAAATGTCTTGTGTAGCAGAGAGAAATTCTGAATTCCTCCTTCATGAACTTTCAAAACACTGCATTTTGGGTCTATTTCAAATGTGTGCTGTGTATTTCAAAAGAATTATAAAGGCATATTTTGGGACGCGTGTTTTATGCATTGTCTTCCATTCAGTCTCATTATGATGAATGTGTAAATATGTTGTGTAGTAGAGAACTACACTATTTTTTCTTTATATGCTTTCAAAACACTGCATTTTCATTCTGTTTCAATTCTGTGCCGTGTATTTTACAAGAACTACTAAGGCATTTTGTGGGAAGCGGATTTTGTGCAATCAGTACCATTCATTCTTATTATGATGTTTATGTAAAGCTCTTGTGTAGCAGATAGAACAACTGAATTACTACTGCATGCTTGTACAGAATGCTGTACTTTGCCTCTATTTCAAGTGTGTGCAGTTTATTACACAAGAACTATAAAGGCATTGTGTAGGCAGTGTGTTTTATGCATTGGCTTCCATTCAATCTTACTATGATGCATGTATACATGTCTTGTGTAGCGGAGAGAACTACTGAATTCCTGCTGCGTGCACTTTTCAAACACTGCATTTTGGTTCTGTTTCAAGTGTGTGCAGTGTATTTCAAAAGTATCAAGGCATTTTGTGGGAAGCGTTTTTTTTGCATTGGCCTCCATTCGTTCTTTTTATGATATAAGTGTAAATATCTTGTGTAGTACAGAACAACTTTATTTCTGCTTGATGTACTTTCAAACCACTGAATTTTGGTTCTCTTTCAATCGTGTGCAGTGTATTTCACAAGAAGTCTTCAGGTGTTTTTATGAAGCGTGTTTTGTGCATTGTGTTCCATTCCCTGTTACTATGATGAATATGTAAATGTCTTCTGTAGCAGACAGAACAACTTAATTCTTAATGCATCCATTTCCAAAACACTGTGTTTTGCTTCTGTTTCAAGTGTGTGCAGTGTATTTCGCAAGAAGTATTGAGGCATATTGTAGGAAGCGTGTTTTATGCATTGGCTTCCATTCAATCTTACTATGATGATTGTGTAAATGTCTTTTGTAACAGAGAAAACTAATGAATACCTGATGAATGCACTTTCAAAACACGGCATTATGGATCTATTTTAAGTTTGTACTCTGTATTTCAAAAGAAGTATAAAGGCATTTGTAGGGAAGCGTGTTTTATGCATTAGTTTCAATTCGTTCTTATTATGATGAATATGTAAATGTCTTTTGTAGCAGACAGAACAAATGCATTCCTACTGCATGCTTTTCAAAATCACTGTGTTTTGCTTCTATTTCAAGTGAGTGCAGTTTATTACACTAGAAGTATAAGGCATTTTATAGGAATCGGGTTTTATGCATTGGCTTCCATTCATTCTTATTATTATGTATGTTTAAACGTCTGGTGTAACAGAGAAAACTACTGAATTACTGCTGCATGCACCTTCAAAACACTTTGTTTTTTTTCAGTGCAAGTGTGTGCTATCTATTTCAAAGAAATACAAAGGCATTTGTAAAAGCAGGTTTTATGGATTGGCATCCATTCATTCATATTATGATGAATGTGTAAATGCCTTCTCTAGCAGAAAGAACCACTGAATTCCTACTGTCAGCTTTTGCAAAACACTGTGTTTTGCTTCTATTTCAAGTGGGTGCAGTGTATTTCACAAGAAATACAAAGGCATTTTGTAGGAAGTGGGTTTTATGCATTGGCTTCCATTCAGTCTTATTACGATGAATGTGTAAATCTCTTGTGTAGCAGAGAAAACTACAGAATTCCTGCTGCATGCACTTTCAAAGCACTGTGTTTTGTATCTATTTCAAGTGTGTGGTACGTATTTCAAAAGAAGTATAAAGGTATTTTTGGGAAGCGTGTTTTATGCATTGGCTTCCTTTCGTTCTTATTATGATGAATGTGTAAATATTTTGTGTAGTAGAGAACAACATTATTTCGGTTTTATGTGCTTTCAAAACACTGCATTTTGGTTCTATTTCAGTTATGTGCAGTGTCTTTCACAAGAAGTATTAAGGCATTTTGTTGGAAGCGGGTTTTGTGCATTCAGATCCATTCATTATTATTATGATGAATATGTAAATATACTGTGTAGTACAGAGCAACTCTATTTCGGCCATATGGGCTTACAAAACACTGCATTTTGGTTCTCTTTCAATTGTGTGCAGTGTATTTCACAAGAAATATTAAGGCATTTTGTAGGAAGTGGGTTTTATGCATTGGCTTCCATTCAGGCTTATTATATGAATGTGTAAATGTCTTGGGTAGTAGAGAAAGCTACTTAATTCCTGCTACATGCACTTTCAAAACACTGTGTTTTGGATCTATTTCAAGTGTGTGCTTTGTATTTCAAAAGAAGGACAAAGGCACATTTTTGGAACCATGTTTTATGCATTGGCTTTCATTGGTTCTTATTACGATGAATGTGTAAATATTTTGTGTAGTAGAGAACAACTCTATTTCTGCTTTACTTGCTTTCAAAGCAATGCATTTTGGTTCTCTTTCCATTGTGTGCAGTGTATTTCTCAAGAACTAATAAGGCCTTTTGTGGGAAGCATGTTTTGTGCTTTGGGTTCCATTCATTCTTATTATGATAAATATGTAAATGTATTGTGTAGCAGGCAGAACGACTGAATTCCTAGTGCATGCTTTTCCCAAACACTGTGTTTTGCTTCATTCAATGTGTGCAGTGTATTTTACAAGAAGTATTAAGGCATTTTGTAGGAGTCGGTTTTTATGCATTGGCTTCCATTCAGTCTTATTATGATGAAAGTTTAAATAACTTGTGTAGCAGAGAACAACTCTATTTCTGCTGTATGAGCTTCCAAAATAGTGCATTATTTTTCGGTTTTGATTCTGTGCAGTGTATTTCACAATAAATATTAAGGCATTTTGTGGGAAGAGGGTTTTGTGCATCTGGTTCGGTTCATTCTTATTAGTATGAATATGTAAACGTCTTGTGTAGCAGACACAACAATTCAATTCCTACTGCATGCTTTTCAAAAACACTGTGTTTTGCTTCTATTTCAAGTGTGTGGCATGCATTAAAAAACAAGTAGAAACACATTTTGTAGGAAGCGTGTTTTATGCATTGGCTTCCATTCATACTTGTTATGATGAAAGTGTAAATATTTGTGTAGTAGAGAACAACTCTATTTCTGTTTTATGTGCTTCCCAAACACTGCATTTTGGTTCCATTTCAATTGTGTGCAGTGTATGTCACAAGAAGCATTAAGGCATTTTGTGGGAAGTGGGTTTTGTGCATCTGGTTCTGTTCATTCTTATTAGGATGATTATGTAAACGTCTTGTGTAGCAGATGAAACAATTGAATTCCTCCTGCATGATTTTTGAAAACACTGTGTTTTGCTTCTATTTCAAGTGTGTGGAGTGTATTACACAAGAAGTATAAAGGGATTTTGTAGAAAGCGGGTTGTGTGCATGGGCTTCCATTCAGTCTTATTATGATGAATGTATAAATGTCTGGTGTAGCAGAGAGAATTGTTGAATACCTGCTGTATGCACATTCAAAACACTGCGTTTTGGAACTATTTCAAGTGTGTGCTGTGTATTTAAAAAGAAGTAAAAAGGCATTGTTTGGGAAGCGGTTTTATTTATTGGCTTCCATTTGTACCTATTACGATGGATGTGTAAATATTTGTGTAGTAGAGAACAACTCTATTTCTGTTTTATGTGCTTCCAAAACACTGCATTTTGGTTCTGTTTCAATTGTGTGCAGTGTATATATCACAAGCAGTACTAAGGCATTTTGTTGGACGAGGGTTTTGTCCCTCCAGTTCTGTTCATTCTTATTAGGATGAATATGTAAATGTCTTGTGTAGCAGACAGAACAACTGTATTCCTACTGCATGCTTTTCAAAAACACTGTGTTTTGCTTCTATTTCAAGTGTGTGGCATTTATTAAAAAAGAAGCATAAAGGAACTTTGTACGAAGCAGATTGTATGCATTGGCTTCCATTCAGACTTATTATGATGAATGTTTAAATATCTTGTGTAGTAGATTACAACTGTATTTCTGCTGTATGTGCTTCCCAAACACTGCATTTTTGTTCAGTTTCCATTATCTGCAGTGTATTTCACAATAAGTATTAAGGCATTTTGTCGGAAGAGGATTTTGTGCATCTGGTTCTGTTCATTCTTATTAGGATGAATATGTAAATGTCTTGTGTAGCAGACGGAACAACTGAATTCCTATTGCATGCTTTTCCAAAACACTGTGTTTTGCTTCTATTTCAAGTGTGTTCAGTGTCTTACACAAGAAGTATAAAGGCATTTTGTAGAAAGTGGGTTTTATGCATTGGCATCCATTCAGTCTTATTATGATGAATGTATAAATGTCTTGTTTAGCAGAGAGAACTACTGGATACCTGCTGCATGCACTTTCAAAACACTGCGTTTTGGATCTATTTCAAGTGTGTGCTGTTTATTTCAAAATAAGTAAAAAGGCATATTGTGGGAAGCGTGTTTTATTCATTGGCTTCCATTCGTACTTATTGTGATGAATGTGTAAATAGTTGTGTAGTAGAGAACTACTCTATTTCTGTTTTATGTAATTCCAAAACACTGCATTTGTTTCTATTTCAATTGTGTGTAGTGCATATCACAAGAAGTATTAAGGCATTTTGTGGGAAGCGGGTTTTGTGCATCTGGTTCCATTCATTCTTGTTAGGATGAATATGTAAATGTCTTGTGTAGCAGACAGAACAACTGTATTCCTACTGCATGCTTTTTGGAAACACTGTGTTTTGCTTCTATTTCAAGTATGTGGCATGTATTAAAAAGGAAGTATAAAGGCCTTTTGTAGG
>PVLA01019277.1:0-12611 GCA_004027455.1 Hydrochoerus hydrochaeris
AGGACCTGCACAGCAGAAAGCTGAACTCAGCTGAAGTCTTCTTCTTTGAGACTGACTTTGGAACAACTTCTGCTGCATATAAAATAATATTCTATAGCATGCCTCCTGCATCTAGAGGCAGGTCAGGTCAATTTCTCTGCAATTGATGTTGGCTGGGGAGGGAGGTAGCCAGAGGGTGAGTACAGCAGTTTTGCAAGTCCGGATGAACACCAGTTCTAGCTTTGGCAAAGTACAGATTGGTCAGGAAAGTCAGTACTACTGTAGTAACAAGCAGTCCTGGATCTTGGGGTCCTTAAAACAATCACATAGCATTTGTCACTCAGACTGCATGACTCATAGAGTTGTCAGGAAGTAGGGGATGTATGTGTCTCATTCACTGTGATCACTTTCTTGGGCAGACTTAGGCTCCATCCTCATGTCTCTCCAGAGGAGGTACTTTAAAATTCCTCTACCTGAAAGTGATACAGTGATACTGTAGCTGTCACTGGCTTCCAGTTTGCATTTGAATGGTTAAAGTAAGTCTTGGGTCCCCGCTAACTTCAAAAGAGGAAGGACAGTCTGTGGAGTATAGAAATGAAAGTTTTGTGAATAGTCCTAATAATCATGTGACTGTCAGTCCTGACATATCAACTTCATCAGGTTTGAGTAGGTCTGGCAGATTTGTAAAGCATGCTCCTGGTTGTGAAAGTGTGGATCACATCACAGAAGTATGACCTGGGGTAGTGTATATGGTTCCTTGCCCATTTCTCTCTAATACTCTTCCTCATTTCTGCTTCACCATGAGATTTCTGGATTGGAGTCTGCCTACCATGTTCTGAACTTCCCAAAACCATGAACTAATTAAACCTTTTCTCCTATAAGTTGTAAATGTTGGCTATTGTGTCTTGACAATAGGAAAGTTGACTAATACACACTACAAACCTCAAGATTCTTTTCATTATATTTTCCCCAAATCATTTTAATATTTTCCTAGACTTGAAGACCCCTGACTTGTTTATTTCATCTTTGGAGAAACCCCTCAGCTGTAAATTTTCTACTTGCAAGAACATCTTAAATACTGAATACAGCACTGTATCCAGTAGAATTCTAATAAACTTTTACAAAATGATTCACTCATCCATCATGAGGAAACTAAATGCAAAGTGACTGTATTTTATTTCTAATAACAACAACAAAATACTTTTATAATTTCACATTCCATTGCCTTTAAGAGCACACATATTACAAATAAAGAAACTCCACAAAATTTAAAGATTAGTATTTATCAACACTTTTTTACACATACAGAAATATTTTAATATAATGGTATCTAAAATGTTATTCGTATAATTTTAGTACCATCAGAAGTAATAACTAAAAATGTTCTTTTAAATTTGGTAAAAACCGTATATTTTACAATCTTCTATTTACATCTGAAATATGTTTAAATGTTACAAAAACATTCACTTTGACCTTTAAAACATCTATACTAGGACTGGTTATTGAACATATAACCGACAGCAAACAACGAGTTTGCTTTTGAGCTACACATTCATTGGGGTTTTATGGCAAATATTTGGGTTGGCTTAATCAATACCACTCAAAGAAAAAAAATCATAGGAAACGTGCAAATTCAGAGGCTGGAAAAATTCTCAAGCTGGCGAGGTAAACAGAAATATTAACACCATAAAAACTTCGAATAAATTAAATCTATCTTTCTTTCCCCCGAGATTAGCTGCAAATTCAGAAAGTTCTCTGAGAGCTTCTGGAAGGCATCTGAGTTCCTCTCAAACTTCAGGGCTGGGTGAAATAGACACGGTGGGCGGAGACGCAGCCGCCTTGCTAATTGCACGAGTGCAGGTTCGCTCCGCCCCGCGCCTTGCTGGGTCGTCCCTGTCCATAATCTTAAAATAGGACAAAACACAGCGCAACAAAATGATCATGCAGAGGCTGACATTTATCTTCCCAAACACAAAGCTAAAACCTAGGACAGTGATTTTCAGTCCCCAGGGGCTATCTGTGCATTTTGAAGATACACTTGCTTAGCTCCCTACTAGCTTTCTCGCAAGCCCACGTGCTAGTTACTCTGCCAGTAAAGTAGCTTCACTATTCCCTTTGATCATCAGATATAAATTTATAACTGTTTGAACTAAACTTGCAAATACTTCTGAATAAATGTTTATTTTAGAATTTCATTGTATTTTATTTTAGAATTTGATTTTATTATGAAAGTTCATGATTTATATTGACAAATCTATCAAAAAAATGAAACAGTACACCACTCTTAAGTATTTGTGTAGATGGAAATATAAAAAGTCTTGACCAGATTTTATCTGAAAATAATGTTACTAGACCTTTAATGATACTTTATCAGACGTGTTTAAAGAATAATGTATAATCATGGTAGCAGCAGCTCTGACAGAAAGCCTAGGTAGCTCTAGAGGATAACTGTACACAAGAGACTTAATATTTTAAACTCGTAGAATAAAGATTTTCCCATGAACTTTGCACATGGACATGCTGTGCCGTGCCCATTAGCTTTCTTACTCTCCTGAGAGAATTGCTACTTCTGCCTCCACAGAGCACAGGAGATGTGCCAGTGCTTCTGTCCTAGGGTAAATACTCTTTATGATCAGTGTCACAGAATTGGTATAAATAATTTGGCTGATAACATGTCCATCAAACAATCTAATGGCAATACGTCTTTGCATCTCACATCCTTGCCACTCTAGCAGAATGGGGCTGCTTTTCTGTGTTTTATATGCTCATTTCCTTGGTTGAATTCACAATACTGTCATTCTCCTTGAATTTTGAAATAGACACCAAATGAAGATCTTATGTTTATATTTATATTTCATCTGCATCCTTATATCCATTGCTTTGGTCTTAGCCAAAGGAAGCTTTTCATGGTTTTGCTATTTATAAAACAGCTTAAGGTGCTGGATAAAGTAATTATTGCTTGTCACTTGCAATTTGACATCTTCAGATTTTAATGTGCTTTACCCCATTGCTTTTGTTTTTTAAAGTAGGAAAGGATTATTGGGGAATAGGAATAGCTCTGGAGAGATATGTAGGGTCCTAAATGTGGCTACCACTGAGGCCCTTTGTCAGGATAATTTATACAGTAAAGTCACAATATGGGTATAACGTGGGTCAACCTATAATCAACCAGTAAGATTATAAGTATAGCTGCTTAACTAATATTAGTCCAACAGGAAATGCATTCTTTTTTCTTATACTGCATAGTTTCAAAAACTCTTCTAGTTAAGACTTTTCTGGTACTTTTGGAATTAACTCCATGGTTAATTCTAACTGTCTACTTCCAGTTTTTAGTTTATATTTGTCTGTTGATAGATCCTAGTTGTATCTATTTTTCAAAGCTCCACAGTAGAATTTTCCCTTGTGTTGTGATGGCATAGGCACCTGTTTTTGGAACATATACATGCATATATAAGCACATGAAGTGATTATACAATGTCCTGTGTGAGAAGTTTTTGTGAAAGTGTGGGGCCAGGCAGAAAGTTTACTTTTCTGCTGACAAATCTATTTCTTTTACTGAATAGCTGTGCAATCCATCAGGTTCTTTCTTTTGTGTCACTTTCCAGGAAGCACAAAGCCAAATTTTGCTGCTTTTAGTAAAGGTTTCCTAGAAAAAAATTATTTTTCTCTACTTTTAATCACTTGTTTTTGTTTTGTTTGGGTGCTCTAGGTATAATACATCTTTGTTTGGAAAATACATGAGCTCAAGTATATCCAGTACATCTTGGAAGTTGATAGAGCATGTATTTTTCTTGCAAGTGTTGTGAACTTCAGCTTTTATTACCAGCCCCGACCCCCTCCATTGACCTATCTTAAAATGGAAATAGATTGTAATTAAATCAAAACTTACACAACACCAGTGACTATGAAATGAACAGGGAAAACGATCAGTGAGATAGAGATAGGGGACTGGGAGGCCACAAAGGACAGAGTGACAGAAGGAAAGAGAAACATACCACTCTTGCTTACAGTACTGAGGGAAATACTAGACACAGAAGAACAGAAGCTGTATAAACAGGGACCTCGACAGAGCTGCCAGGAAAAAAAGAGAAAAGCATTTTTTGGGTCCAAAATTCCAAGGTCAGACATGATTTACAGTCAGAGACATGCTTTCCTTCCCTGTCTTCTCCATTCAATTTATTACTTTTTGTTTCACTCCCAGGTCCATAATTTCTCCTCATGCTTTCAAGGTGTCACCAAGAGTATTTAATTCTCACCTCTCAAAAAGCCCAAACCCACATTATCTCCTACTAGGGATCCTACCAAGGGAGACCAATTTTTCTGTGACCTAAGTCAACCCATTTCTTTCTCTGGCTACTGTGGAGAGTGAATGAGAGGAGATACAAAAGAAGAAAAAGGGTGCACATATAGGGCATGCAATTCAAACAAAACTTTTCATGTTTTGAGAATCATGTTAATGATAGATCATTTAAGGAAGGGAAGGGAAGGGCAGCTAATATTAAATGACTGACTACTGTGTAGGAGGCACCACTAGGACACTAGTTCACATTGTGCCTCTCTGTTATCCCATAAACAACACATCTAATTACTGCAGGGAACCATGGATATGAGATGTCAAAGTGTGAGGCGTGATGGATGCTGGGACGTAGGTTCAGAAAGTAGCACTTTTGACAATTTGATTTTTAACAACCCCCCCAAACTCTGATTACTGAGCTGTTACACTTTGTGCACAGTTTACGGAACATGTTGAATACGTGCTGGATATCATATATGACCTGCCTGTGGTGGCAGGGGAGTGAGTTTTATTCCACCTGCTCCCTCCCATCTGTGGAAGGCTCTGCCTCTGCAGAAAACAGGTCTTGAGCAGTCCTGAGACTCTTCCTGAGCCCAGTGCAGCGATCCCTACTGGCAGATGTGTGGAACTGCACACCACATCCGCGGGCCATCCCAGAGGGGCAGCAAGCCTTAGTAGGAGTCCCACTCAGGACTCCCCAGTGTCTGAGCAGACCCACAATTCTAGAATATCATCAGTTCATACACCATGGGTAAACATCTTGGAAAAGTGAAGAAAGTTTCTGGGTTCTCATATTCTTTCTTTTTTGGCACTGGAAATTGAACTTAGGACCTTTGCAATGAGCTACATCCTCAGACGTTCTTATTTTGAGATAGGGTCTCACTGAATACTAAGTTGCCCAGGTTGAGCTCGAACTTGCTCTCCCAAGATGCTGGGATTACAGCTAAATACCACCACACCTCACTTCATATTCTTTTCTTACAGGTCTTACCCTAGCCTATCTCTGCTTGGAGCCAAGGCCTGCCATACACCGGGGAGAGAACAACCTAGCAACACAGTGCTGGTTTAGAAAATGATTTCAGTAGCAAAAGAGAGTCTCCAGTCCCTGTCTGAAGGGGCCCTTTCTATCCGTGGACAGTGGCATGTGTCACCAGGGAGAGCTCACCTGCTCATTCATGACTGTGGAGAGTTCGCTGAGCATGTCCTTGTAATGGGACCGCAATTCTTCTTGGTACTCCAGCTGGTCCTCCTTGATGAGGCGTTCATTCACATCCAGGGCCTGCCCACAGGCATCAGCGAATTGCCTTTAGCAACAGCATTAGCAAATTAAATACCAGCCATGCCATGAGGCCTCCTTGAGTTCACTGGTTACTAACAGACTCTGCCATCTCTGAGGGCTGGTTGGACAGCACCTTGGGGAACTAACACCCCCATGGCTGAAGGAGAAAGAACTTGCTAGCAAAGAGAATCTTACCTGAATATTTCCTTCAGAAGCTTTACTTGGTTGTCAGGGTATTTCTTTGCATTTGTTTCTTCCAGGAAGGCTCGTGCGTAGGCCATTGGGCCAGCATTGACCTACAGGAAAGGTAAGAATTGGCTGTGACTATGCAACTACTCTCCTCCTACACTGAGTTTCCACCACAGTGGAAGGAGAGCAGCTTGGTGTAGCACCCCAATCTCTCATTGCCTTGTGTGCTGTCGTCTGTCATGTCACTAAGCCACCAAAGGCAGCAACCATGCTCTGTCCTTCACTACTACCTTCTTAAACTGGTCACCTGCCAGTCTGTTGCTTGGCTGTTCATCTCCTAACAGCTTTAAAACTTACACATGCATCTACTAAGGATGTTCACCATATTTAAATGTAACTATTTTCTTCTATCAAATGTTTGCTGTCTGCAGTAGGACAGTGACTTCTTTATCTGCTGGCTCTTCTTTTCCTCAGGTTGGCCAGGGGTGGGGCCAGGACAGCAGGATCAAGAACAGAGTCAGTATTCCTGATGTTTCCATCACCTTAGGTCCTAATGCAGTGTGGAAAGGCAAGTTTACTGGACTATCTTTATTTAAAATTTTAATACTTTGTTAATTATGGAGTTTTAGCATTCATTTTGATTTTTCAAAAGATCACGTTGATTTATCATTTTAACTTGATTACTGACTACATTTTGTGCCATAGTGAGTGCCTCACTCTCCTCACCTCAGACCAGGCCAGGTTAAGGGACCTGGCCCCAGGCTTCTCCCTAAGCCTCTAACTGCATCACCTTTCCCCAGGGTTTCCCACAGCTCTCTGTTCTGCCTCCAATAATTTCCCTCTCCTGGGGACTTTAGGCCTTTGCATCAACCCTTGCTGCTGTTAGAAATGCCACTTACACTTCTGCAAATAGTTTTTCCTTTTTTTGTATCAGGGATTGAACTCACGATCTCTCGCATGCCAGGCAGGCACTTATGCCATTGAGCTAAATCCCTGGCCCAGTTTATTTATTCTAACTATGAAACTTGCTGGGAGGATAGCATGTGCTTTCTTTTATAACTCCAACAGCCAGGTAAACATGAATACATGCTTTATCAACTAGTAAACATTCTTTTCTGGATTTGTTTTGGAAGTTATAAATCCTTACTGGTAGACATGTATAGGAATGCCATGTCCATTCATTAGTTAATTCATTCATGAAGATGCAGATTTAGAACATGCTTTCTCCAGAGAAGACAGGATGGGAGAGTTAAGGAAAAAAAACATTTTATTTCAGCTACACTGAGACACAGCTACAGGTAACAAAAATACACAAAACAGAATTTTAAAAGACTCAGATTAAGGTGTTAGATGGTATGCATATATGGCAAAAGCATTTCTTAGATCTTTTGTAAAAAAATAATAAATTCTAGGGCCTCACAAGAGGATTAGGGGTCCCATCCATCTATCTGGGCTGCAGGCAGTGTTTACTAACCTTCACACTGACACTCCCTTGGAGTTTGAGTTGCAGTCGGATCATGTCCACCTCATCCATCGTGCAGAGCTGGTTAAGCTCAGAGACCTTCCTGGACATCTCATCAATTGCCACTTCAATAGGATTCAGCTCTGTGCTTGACTGGCTTATGACCTGGATCCTCTTCTTCACATAGGGGAATAAGTGACTTGCTGCACAAAAGTCATACAAAGAGATATAAAGGATCAGTGAAGAGTAAAGGATTCCCCCAAAGGTCAAGACAATCATGTATTGTTTCATGGTACAGGAGATATTCCATCTGCATGGTTTTTTTTGTGTGTGTTTCCCTCCTATGTAACATCTTCCTTCATGTCTCTTAGCTTTTGCCTCAATACATTCACCTGATAAACTTCTGCCTTTTACTAGCTAAGAGAAATTTATTCTCAGGGTTAGATCAAGACCTTGAGAATAGCCCAAACACTGAAAAAATGAGAGATTTTACTATATTTTGTAACTGAAATGAAATCAATAAAGCATGCTCAAATACATACTGAATAGAATGCAACAACTTCATGCTAGATTGTTTTTACTACAGATGTTCTGGGTCAGTTTCCAGGAGGAGAATGCATCTCCATGCTTGAACAACAATTCAGTTCATCTATGTGTTGTGCAACCCAGGGCTGCCTGCACCTCTCAAGACAGCTCAACTGTGTTTTCCTCCAGGGTGACCCTGGCTCCAGACTGCATTGGGCTTCTGGAGTTGCTGCTGTGTGTTCCCATTCATCTCCCGAGCTGTGCTCACCTAGATTTCTTGCTTTACTTGGCTCATTATCTTACCAGACTGTGAGCACTTTGCAGGCAAGAATCACGCTTTAGTAATTGGAATCACTGGGACTGGACCAGTGGCCAGCACCTACTCAGAATGCATCCAGTATCTGCTGAATGGCAGGAAACATGCCTAGCACACAGTATAGATCTGGGTAGTACTGGTAGGGGTGGAGATCAGTGTTTGCATTCATTTGAGAGATGAAGAAGTGAATCCTAGCATGGCTGGAATCTTACCCCAGAACTACAGTGATGAGAGCCGTAACTGCAGGGGCTGAGAGCAGATTCAGGAAAAAGACAGAGAGGTAAGCTCAGGGCCTGTGCCCTTCCCCAATCAGGGACTCCACATCTCTGTGCTTGCACAATCTCAGGGGAACAGTGCAAAGTAACTCTCAGGATACTTTTCCTCTGGGTGCCTCTCTGGGGCCTTGCTTGACAGAGAATAAAGCTGCTCATCCCGGCAGTGGACTTTGGGAACTTATCTGCAGGATGGAAATAGCTCCCAATTTCCACTACGGGGCCAAGGAAGACCTTGCACCTACTTGTCAGGACTGTCCTCCGTTTGCACTGCTCCGCCACCCCACCATGCTTCTTGCCGGATAGTGTGAAAGGTGTCTCAAAGACAAAACGGTTGATGTTGTGGTGCATTTCAAAATCTGTCTTCCGGTCCTCGATTTCCTTTTCTTCAAAGAATGGTGTGACATAGGTCACCTGTATGTAGGCATATTTGGGATCCAAATCCTTGGGGTTGACCTGTGTTAGCACATGATGGGCAAAGAAAAGGTGGTGAGCCGCTGGTGCTTCTGTGTATGGTTCTCACCTATGCTAGACACATGGGGACCACTGAGCTGCATTCCTCAGCCTTTATTTTTTTTGTGGCACAAGGTCTCATTAAGTTGTTCCAGTAGTTAGGCAGCAAAATCATGATCTTCCTGCCTCAACCTGGGATCATCTGGTATTAGGGGGTTGGGGGTGCGTGGGTATCACTATGCCACCTGCAAGGTACCTTTGAAAAAGATGGGAAGTTGTGTTTTCCCTGGGGGAGCACCAGGAGGAGGCTCCTGCTCTCCCCAAGAGGAAAATGGGCCACAGCATTTCAGGGCCAGGTGGGGCCACAGAAAGAGCCCAGGATTGATGGTGGCAGTCTGGCTATGGTGGTGACTGCATTGGAGCCCACTCGGCATGTCCTGAGATGCTCTGAAACATGAGGTCCTGCCTGACTCATATTACTTTTTAAAAATTTCTATTGGGTAATGCATGCCCAATTGCCTTTGTGTGGCATGCAAGTGTTCTGGTAGTGGAAACTTGTCTTTGTCCCTCTGTGATTTAGTGTTATACTAGACTAGGGCCACTGGCTTTTGGCTTGTGATATGGAAGGAGGATTCTTGTCTGTTTAGCAGATTAGATGCTTAGTTGACTTGATGACAACTTTTCATATTTTTGTTTCAGATTCCTTCTTTTATACAACAAATCATTCCAACTCTACTCTGACATATAAGCCTGATAAGTAGCAAGGAAGACGGGCTGAAGGACCCAAAAAACTCCAAAGAAATTATATTTGCTCTCCTTTGAGGTTGGAAGGGATGATTTTCAGACTCTTTTCTAAAGGTATCTTGAAGTGGGGTGTGTGTGTGTGTGTGTGTGTGTGTTTGAGGTAGGGTTTTATTATGCAGTTCAGAGTGGCCTTGAACTCACTTTGTAAGCCAGACTGGCCTCGCACTCGCAGTGATCTTCCTATCTCAGCTTCCCAAGTGCTGGGATTATAGGTGTGCACCACCATGCCTGGCTTCTTTTCTTTTTTTTTTTATTTTAAAGAGAATAAAACAAAACAAAACAGAAAAGAACAATGCAAGAAACACAGGACTTCACAAGACAACAGGAGATCAACAGTGGCTACCATAAAGTCTTGTTTTTGTTGAAATAGTTGTTCATATCTTCATGCACAATACAATCAAACAAAATGAAATATATAAAACAAATCAAAAGAATGAAAGCATAATTGGACTTCAAAATAAGACAATAGGAAATCAACAATGGCTACTATAATGTCTCTTGTTTTCTTCAAAATAGCTTTTCATACCCTCAAACACAATGAAATCAAATAATAGAAAGCAGACTAAAACCAATCAAAACAAAAGAATCACAGGACTTCAAAACCAGATAACAGGAAATGAGCAATGGTTATTGTGTCTCAGTTTCTTCAAAGTAGCTGTTCATTCCATCACACAAAATAAAATCAAACAAAAAACCAGAATGAAACCAATTAAACAAAAGAGTGAGAATATCATAGGACTTCAAAACAAGCTAATAGGAAACCAACCATGATTACCATAATACAACCCATTATGTTCAAAATAGCTGCCCATACCATCAGACACAGTAAAATATAACAAAACAAGACAGAACAGATACAAATCTAACAAAATTGTGTACAAGAGTACAAGATAAGACAATAAAAATTAACATTGGTTACCACTTTCTCCTGCTAGGTGTTTCCTCCCCTATCACTTTTATAATATCTATTATAACTCCTTCTGTTATTTATGCCAGTGTTTACCCATATGAGTTCAAACTGTTTTATTTATAAGTATCATCTCCAGTTGGATCCATTACCTACAAAAGCCTCAGGATTATCCTACTTTATAGGTGGGTAGCTTTCTGCTGTATGAAAATACAGTATCTTTCTTACCCATTCTGTGGTAGATAGGCAAGTTAACCTTGCTCTTTTCTGGTCTCCTGTCACATGGAACAATTGTTTTCTCCCCTTTGATTTTCAGTTTATGAATTTCCTTTTGCCTTCAATGTGTTTCTTGTATACAGTATACTGATGGATCTTGTTTCGTGATCCACTCTCCCTGTGTTTCTTTTTATTGCTGAATTGAGGCCAACTACATTAATTGTTACAACTAGCATGCATTGGTTTGTCTCTGCCAAGCTATGCTCTTGCTGTTGGCCCTCCATTTTCCCCCTTCATTCAATTGCCTGTCCTGTTTTGCTTCTTAAAGACTATTAAAACTTACTCCAATTTTCTCCATCTTCCCACCCTTCCACTTCCTCATTAACTCCAGATATTTGAGAAACCTAATAAAACTAAGTCATAATTACGCTGTAATATTGGTTTAAATGCAATAATTTTGGAGATCAAAATCTAGGGGATAAGAGGGGCAAGGTATTTCTCCAAGGTCACCATCTGATATGCAGCAGTATGATGAATACCCAGCACACTCCACTGTCTTGTCCTGCTAAGAATTCTGTGTATGCTTTCCACACAGGAGTGGCACTACTACAATAGTTCTGTCTGTCCGTGCAGGGATGTGATTGTAACTTTCAAGTTAAGAAGAATGAAAAACGTATTTACAAAGCTCTGACAGTGATCTTGTCCTTGGACCCTTCCAAGTATCAGCTTTGTAAAAGAAGACAGGAAAAAAGTCTCTTTTGTGGCCCAGTAGAACCCTACACCACTAAATGCAAACCAGCTTTTCCAGCTCCATCTTCTGCCATACTTCTCTGTCCAACCTGCCTTTGAAATATCTGTCATTCTTTAAACCTATATCCCCCTTTCTTTTTTTTTTTTTGTCTTTTTGAGACAGGGTCTTGCTATGCAGTTTAAACTGGTCTTGAGCTCACTTTGTAGCCCAGGCTGGTCTCGAACTCACAACAATCCTCCTGCCTCAGCCTCCTGAGTGCTGGGATTACAGGCATGAGCCACTACACCCAGCTTTACATCTCCCTTTCTTTCCTTCTCTCTTGTCCTTGTGTGTGCTAGGCTTCTCAGAATGCTCAGGGCTTTCTGAAAATGCCTTGCACCCTACAATTCACACTCAGAGATACTTGCCCTGGGTAGCATTGCCCAAGGAAAAGTGAGTTCCTGCTGGGAGCTTTCTTTGTACTGATGGCCCCACATCTTTTTGATAGTACTTTGCTGTATTCTATCAACTGTTCCCACAAGTTCTTCTCTTAGTCCCATGGGAACTGGCAGGTCTGAATGGAAGAGGCTCTGCACCCCAGCTCCTACTTCTAGGCCTGGTACCTAGAAGATGTTACTAAATGAATGAAAGTATGTAAGGAAGTTCTGAGTATCCTCATGAGAGTTAAGGCTTTGCTTTGTGAAGGCAACAGGCAGTCACTTGCATCTTTGCAGGTTAGTGCAGGGCAGTACAAGTCTTGTACAATCATGGAGAATGGTTCTTAAAATCAGTCTGTCCCAGGAACATCTCCTGGACTGAATTAAATATTTTCAACTTGGATTTCCTTCAGTTCTACTTTGGGGCCCAATCACTTGAGTATTTCAATTACTGTTCAAATGCAAATAACCCATGAGAGAAGTAGATTTAGTAAGCTATTTTTAAGATCGCTCACAAGTTACTTGAACAAAAATTTGTGGTTTTGACCCAAAAAAAAGAAAAGAAAAAAGAATCACTAGTCAATCAACCAGCAAAACATCCAGAAGAATTTTGGTAATTTACTGTGCATGATCAGTGAATTAAAATAATAAATATAATTTAAAAATAAAGCAGAAAGCCAAGTCTTAGAACAGGGTTATATACTGATTTTTCTGTACCTTGTTAGAATCCTGGATTATCTTCACATTG
>PVLA01019278.1:0-12609 GCA_004027455.1 Hydrochoerus hydrochaeris
CAGGAGAAGAGGGAGGGAGGGAGGAGGAGAGGGAGGGCCATCAGGACAGCCATAGCTGTCCGAGTGTCTGAGATCAGACACACCCTGCAGTCCCAAGCCAGCCCATGAGACCCTCTGCCTGTGCAGTAAGCCACACAAGTGACCTGACTCCAGGGATGACAGGGCTCACACAGTGACCATCCTGAAAATTCAGCTGCACACACGTTAAAAACCTGTGCTCAAAACCCTGCAAGCCCATGCTTGTCTGCAAGAAGAACCAGCTGGGAAGGCCACCCGGACCCCCAAGGCACAACACTCACGGGAGTCCGCCACGCCAGCCCTGAGCCCTCCTTCTCTTGTCCACCCTGTAGCCCCTTGGGGCCAGAAGCTGCCAGCCAGTCCTGTGCACTGGAACACAGAGAGCAGCATCCCAACCTCTGGATATGCCCCCCTCAGGTCTACCAGATGTCCCCAGACAAAGGCCAGACAGCACAGTCTGCAGACAAGACTCATGAGGTCTTTCCAAAGGATTTCCAGGGTCAGGAGGCTGCTTTGGATTAAATAAAAGTTCAAAAAACACGCCTGTTAAATATAAAAAGCCAAGTACATTCCATGTCAGTCTTTATTTAACTCGTTTTAGAAATGTCTCCATGCGAGGATGGCTGAAACTCCAGCACTTTCTAAGTCTGCATAACTAAGTGTCCATTCAGCCAGGCATGGTGGCACATACCTGTCATCCCAGCACTCAGGAGGCTGAGGCAGGAGGATCATTGCAAGTTCGAGACCAGCCTGGGCTACAAAGTGAGCACATGGCCAGCCTGAACTGCATATCAAGACCCTGTCTCAGAAAGACAAAAAAAAAAAAATTAAAAAGTAAATAAAAAATAAAGTGTCCGTTCCTTGGTCTCTTCCTATCTGAATGTCTGTTTTTCTACCATTTTATGGGGGGGGGGCGTCATTTGAATTCAGACATAATTTAGTTGAAACATTTTTATTCATTCCACTTATAAGTATTAATAGAGCACAAACTTGGGATTAAAGTATAACAACTTTAAATTGAAGCCGACCGGATCTCTTCAGGGCTGATCATGACCCTGGAAAGCACGTTTATGTTTTTAGCAAAGGTAAGCTGGACACACAGCCCTGCAGAGGCCTCGGCGAAGAGAAGGGAAGACTCCTTGTGCTATCATTTATTCTAGTGACAACCTCCCCCCGCACGGAGGTTTAAATGCAGAGGAACACTTTGTTAAACAAAAGTTTGCGTTCAGTTAGTTCTTCTAAAAATGAGCCGGGAAAGCAAGCCCAGGGCTCGTAAAGAGGCTGATCTCTGCGTGCAAGTCGCCTGCTGAAGACAGGAGCCAACAGTTAGCTGAGAACCTACACCCGGATAGCCACAGCCCCCTTCCCAGGAGCACACAGCCCTGCAAACCACACAGCAAACGCTTCTAACCCCACTGAACGAGTCACTGCCTTTCCTCCCAGAGAGGCCACTGCCCAAATCTATTTTGAGTTTGGGCATCTTCTCTGCCGCTGTGGGCTACGGTGAGAGCTGAACGGCAGAAAAGTGCCCCCAGCCTATGGAGGGGGCCTCTCTGCTCGCAGCAGGGGGTCGGTGTGGGGTCACAGTGGCCTCCTCATCCTGACTGCACTCCCCTTATGGCTCTGGGAACCAGCGGAAGGGCGGTTTTGCTGCAAGCCCAGCCGCCCAGCTGCACGACGGGTAAGTCATCGGATCCTGACCTTGAGGAATCTGAGGCTTCCAGAGCCCGGGAAGGATCTGGAGCCCAAGTCATCAGACAGCAAAGCTGGACCTCCGTACACCTGCCTGCCGGAAGTGGCCCTTGAAGATCGAGGGATGGCATCTCAGAATGCAGCCCCTCGGGCTGTCCTGGAAGGCGCTGACCAGCTGACCTTGTGTGGCTCAGATGGTTTTCGTGGGGCTTCAGCTCCTGGTCTCCCTGGCACATCCTGCTTCGCCTAACGCTCCTGTGTGACTCTCCTCACAACCTCATGGGACAGTTCTCACCAGGGCTTCCGTCCCCCGGCAGTGTGCAGACACACAGGGGCAAGGCTCACGGGGTCCTTCCCCTTGTCTCGGCCCCCACCCAGTGCTGACCTTTGCAACAGGAACCTGCAAAGAGCACTCCTGAGGCCGCTGCCCCAAGGCAGAAGCAGCGTCTCCGTAACCCCCACCCCCGCCACCACCCTGGTGTCTCACCAAGCCACTGCACCCCTCCAATAACCAAGACGAAACTTACTGAGGGCTCCGAAGCACCGTGCTGGCTCTGGAGTGCACCCCTGGCCACCCGAGGGAGACTCATGAGCCTCTTCCGGAGAAGAAATAAGGGCGAGAGAATGCTGCTCACCCGTGCAATAGCTCCCTGTGTCCTCCTTCCCTGTCCCTTTAGATCTTTTATAATATGCAACTGCCACGCCTCCAGCTGCCAGGCAGACCCGTCCGCGGCTCAGTTCCCTTGTGCTCTGGGGATCCACACAGGTACCCCCAAAGTCCTTCTTTGCTGTGATTGGAGGTGCCCAGGGTCCCTAGCACAGACTCACCCATTGGAGGACGAGGAGGAGGAGGAGGAAGGGGGGCTTCCATGCCCAGCAGCTGCGCATTCTGCTCACCCAGTGAACCCTAGAGTGAAGGCATCGTCACCCGAAGGTGGAAGACATGTCCTCACCCTAAGACGCTGCGCAATGCACGCTGGCGCAGAGCTCAGAGTCACCTTCGAGCCGGAAATGGCAGGCTGGGTCCCTTTCCTGCAGCGCACTGGGGCCAGGGAGGACGAGCTCACGGAGGGCTGGGAGCCGGGGGTGGGCAACATGCTGCTTCGGCGCTGCTCTCCGCTGGGTTCAGATTTGGGCTCCAGGGGGCCCTGCCCACCCTCCCAGTGCCAAGCACACACCTCATTCATCTCCTGCTCACGTTCAGAGACCCAGCCATGCCCGGGCTGCTTTGAATGACCGATGCCACCTCCAGGCCACCCCTAGGGAAGCCACAGTGTGGTCAGCCTTCATATCTGTGGATTTTGTTTTGTTTTGTTTTGTTTTGTTTGGGGTTTGTTTTGTTTCATTTTGTTTTTTGGCACAGGGGCTTGAATCCATCCAGGGCCTTCACGCTGAGCTCCGTGCTCAGCCCATTTTTTATTTTTGACTTTGAGATAAGGTCTTGCTAAGTAGCTAAGTAGTACGGGCTAAGTTTAAACTTGAATTTCTCCTGCCTCAGCCTCCCAGAGTGCTGGGATTATAGCCCAGGCCAGGAAAGCTGGTTTCCTATCTACTTTCTAAGTAGAAAAAGAGCTTTAAGATCCTGAGCCAATCTTGCTGTCTCCTGCTTGATGTTCTGGGGCTCTGCTGGAGGGTGGGGAAAAGTCCTCTTGTTTTTAACAAGCATAAAAATCAGCAAGCAGTGAGTCATGTGGAGCTTCCTGCCCATGCTAAAGCACTGCTCGGGAGTCCTGTGTGGACCTGTGTGGCCCCGAGGCTTAGGGAGAACAAGGGTGGCCTGCTGTGCTGGGCAGGGACACAACCAGGTGCCAGGGAGGACACGGCCACCCCGTCGCCCTTGCTCCTGTGCCCGCGCCGCGATGCTTTCAGCAGCCATTTAGTTGTCTCGGCTCCCTGGGGCACCATGGGCTGGGACCTGGGTGCACACATGCATGGCTGTGTCTGTGGGAAGCCACTCAGAGGAGTCCGGATGGGGATAGCGTGAGGTAGGGGACAGAGAAGAGCCCCCCGGGATGATCCTGATCCTTGAGGGGGGCAGAAGGACCGGAAAGGCAGGGCTGTGCAGCACCAGGGCACCGGGAACCACCCCAGAGTGAGGGTCTGGTTCCTGTCCCAGAGGTGATGACTGGGTGCCTCAGGAAGGGACCACTCCTTCCAAACGTTAGAAAACAAAACGGCTCACTCGGCCTCCATCGCCCCGCACCCTCACGCTCTCCATGCACAGGAGAGAAACTTTCCCGGACCACAGCAGGGCGCTGCTGACTTTCATCTCCATCTCTCCTTCAGCCTTTCAGGGTGCCCAAGAGCAAAGAAGAGTGGGGTCCGGATAGCACAGAGCAAAGAAGACAAGGAGGACCAGGAGCCCATCAGGTAGGGGGTCACAGAGGCTGAGACACACAGGGTGACCAGCAAACACCTGGAGAAAAGGTCCCAGGCACATCAGCCGAGGTCACATCGACCAAAGCCAAGACGTCCTGGGGGGCGTCACGGACTGCTGTCCATCTGACCAAAGTCACAGGAAACTTCCCTTCCCCAGCAAAATCCACTGGGGAAGGCAGACTTGCAGGAGGGTGACATGGAGGTAAACATAATAAAAAGGCAATGATCTTACTGCTGTGCCACTCCGACAGTCACTCAAGTTATGCCCTGCCTCTCCTGGGGCAGTCTGGAGATGACAGCCAGGCTGGGCTTCCAGCCCACTGTCCAGCGAGTGTCCGCCATGCATCAGTGCCTGCTGGGCACAGATCTCAAAATCCCTGCAACATAAACCTGGTGAAGAGCTGTGAATGGTGGCACAGGCCTGTCATCCCAGCACTTGAGAGGCTGAGGCAGGAGGATTGCCCAAAATTCAAGTCCAGCCTGGGTTACATAGTGAGTTCAAGGCCAGTCTGAACTACATAGTGAGACCCTGTCTCAAAAAGCAAAAGTAAAAACAGCAAAAAAAAGAAAGTGCTCGCTTTGGGAACACATATACGAAAGAGAAAGAAACCTGATGAGTCTCCCTGAAATTTTAGTCTCAATGTATCTGGAGATAAATTTTACCTGAAACAAAAAATGTAATTAAGACATACATTACTAAGATAAAATGTATCAAAATAAATAGGAAATACAGATTCTGTAAAAGAAAACCTTTGCTCTTTAAAAGGAGATGGGAGCCAGGCACAGTGGCACAAACCAGTAATCCCAGTATTCTGAGAAGCTGAGGCAGGAGGATTCCATGTCCGAGTCCAGCCTAAGCAAATTCGTGAAACCCTGCCTTAAAATAAAAAGAGCTAGGGATGTATCTCAGTACAAAAGCCCTGGGTTCAATTTGCAGGTACGCAAAAAAGAAAACTCGAGATATGCAGGAAAAGCCCTTGGCCAGGAGACATTGGAGGCTGTGGACTCTGCCCTCCATCTTCTGCAAAACCCTAGGTGGGCACAGAGGGCCGGCTCTCCTGGGCCCTCCGCTCCCCTCCATTCTGGGTGGCCTAGTGAGGTCCAGCTCCCGGGTGGCCCGTGGTCCTGGGAGCCACAGCCAAACACAGATGTGCTTTACCCGTGAGGGAGCCCCGTCACAAGACAGCACTGCTACTGACAGTCAGTGAACTCCATGCCCTCAAGTGGCTTTGCATTTTCCCACCAAAAGAGCTACAGTTCTGTCCAGAAGTGGCATCTTCTGTGGACTCCACGTGTTCCCAGCAGCCAGCCATGCATTCCTGGTCCACGGGACCACAGCGCCTCAAAGCACAGGGTGCTATCTCTGGGCTGCCCAGCTCCGGTCAGCCAGCGTGAAATACCTGCCTGCACCACTAGGTGGCACTTCCTGGCGACTTTTCTCTTTCTCTTCACACCTGCCCTCCCTGGCCGTGTAGTAGGGGCCACCGGCCCAATGCAGGGGACACACCTGCAGTGCATCTCCTTTCTCTTGTCTCCACCCAGGTGTCCCGTCCCTGGCTGTGACGGTCAAGGCCACATCACTGGGAAGTACGCATCCCACCGCAGCGCCTCAGGGTGCCCCTTGGCAGCCAAGCGGCAGAAAGATGGGTACCTGAATGGCTCGCAGTTCTCCTGGAAGTCGGTGAAGACGGAAGGCATGTCCTGCCCCACGCCAGGCTGTGACGGCTCGGGCCATGTCAGCGGCAGCTTCCTCACACACCGCAGGTGGGTACCACCAGAATTCCCCAGGGGGATTTGCTGTCACGGTCACAGAAATCCCAGCCCTGGCTCGGCCGGAAGATGCAGATGGTATAAATGTGTCGGTGATGAAATGGGGCATCCTTGTCCTGCCTTGACCTCCCGACCCCTCTGCAAGGCTGGTGGCCTGTGTCCCCGGGGACATTGTCCTGGAGCAGGAAGCTGCCATTGGCTCCCTTTCTCTACAGACAGGGCGCTCTGTCCCTTCCCTATCTGGGGCCTCCCTGGGGCCAGACACACCAGGTGTCCTCGGGCTCCAATGCTACAGGGACCCTGCAGCCACCTCTTCTGCACCTGCAGTGTCTGGTACAGGACGCTGTCCCCACACAGGGACACTAGCTCTAAACCTTCAATAGGCGAGGCCAAAGCACCACCCTCAAAGCTGCCCTTTGCCCACAACTTCAGCTTTTAGTGAAATGTCTGGAAACTTGGAAAGTCCTGCCTGGCCTGTCTGCATGAGTAACTTCTAGGGTAGCGCAATCTGGGAGGAAAGCCAACCTCCCCAAGTTCTAGAATCTGCCACCCGGGGACAGCGCCCCTCTTGTGTGGATTGTATCCATTTGGTGTTAGGATGTAAATGCAGGATGCTAGGGGCAGGTGGTCACCCCTGTCCCCACACGACCCACGATTGCTTGGCACAGGAGCCAGGAGAATGAGGTCAGGAGACTCCAGCTTGTGGCGCCGTGGGGAGGCCGAGCACTGCAGCTCGGGGCCTTGGTGGTCTAGGAGTAGCCTGGGCACCACACTTGGCCCCACTGTCCCAAAGGCACCAGCTTCTGCCCCTGCCGCTGCCCAGTGCCTCCACCTCCCCTTTATCCTTTTGGCAAAGGCGGCCAAGTGCACAGAACGTGCTCAGAGGGCCATGATGTGCCCATGGGATTTTGGGGTACAGGCCACATTTGGTGAGGGAAGCCACATCTCCAGCCTGGGTGCCCAAGCAGTCCTTGCACTGGAGCTCCCTGGCCGGGTTTCCAAGGCTCATCACACCCCCTTTCAGGGCCAAGAGGTCCCCCTAACCCTAGCATGTCACTCTGCCATGCCCAGAGCCACAGCAGGTGCTGGGCAGCCCAGAGGGTCAGGACTCATCTCCAGGAGGGGCAGGCAGGCGACCCAGGTCCACCAGCTCCGATGTCCAGCCTGCTGCTGGGAGCTGGAGGAGCTGAGGAGCAGACGCTCGCCTGTGTGAGGCCTTTGTCAGACCCCTCTGCGCCGCCTGCTGGAAGATTCCCCTTCTCAGCCCATCCCTGTGCCCGGCACGCCCTGTACCTACCATCTCCCTGAATCCACAGCCCCAGGGACGTCAGCTGGCTCGTGCAGCAGGTCCTGCTGTGCTCAGCTCCTCTCACTCAGCATGACACCCCCTGTGCCCTGTGCTGCAGTTCCTGTTGGAATTTCTTTCTTCTTCAAGGCTGCAGAATATTCCACGATGCGTAGGCCAGGGTTCCATCTGCGAAGCAAGCTCGTGTTGGCGTGATTAGGTGGGCAAAGTCGTCCTGTCTGAAAAGGCAATGATTCTAATCCCGGATGAGCACACAGCTACGCACAGGAAGCAAACTTTTTGGAGAGGCCGTGTCACAGATACCTGTGGCCTTGCATGGGCAGGGCAGGGCAGAGCAGAGGGGTGACAGGGAAGTGTGGCCTCATGGGGACATGAAGACCTCAGATCCAAGACACAGTGACTGTGACCTTGCCAAGGAGAAGCAGGGACTGTGCACTGGAGCTGGTGCCAGGGGGTTGCTGATTCCATACTTGGGGGAGTCCAGGAGGCTTCTGGTGTCTCCCTGGTGATTGCAGCCCTCAGCCCTTTCTCCTGAGCTAGAGTCACCCCAGCTGACACACAGAGGCACAGTCCCGAGCAGTGTGGATCCCAGCACCTGGATTTGCATCTGTGGTCCAGGGAAGGAAGAGGCTGTGGCTCAAGGGCACAGTGGACAGAGGGAGGTGACATCCTGTGTCACCTTGGTTGCATGGAGCAGGCTCCCCAGCACTGGATGCACTGAGCCTAGAGGACAGAAGTACCCCCAGGAATTTAAAAGAATGTGGAGTCGGTGTTTTGGAAATGGGTGGAAGATCTGAAACATGAGGATATAGATGTCAGAGGGAGACGCTACCGGGACCTTCGGCCCCTGCATGGATGGTGGCTGGACATCCAGGACATGGGCAGGGACCTCAGCTGCCCTAACCGAGCCCCACAGGCTACATGGCACTCAGGCAGCTCCGGCGGCCTGAAGCCTGAGATAAAGAAGCTGGCAGACTGGGATGTGGCAGAGCTGTTTTCTGGTCACCTTCTCACTGTGTCCTCACCTGCTGGGGACAGTACGGGAGTTTGTCTGAGAGTCAGACACAGTGAAGCAGAAACGTCCATCCTGCAGCTGGACATGGGATGGGGAGGGGGAGCCCTGGGCAGGGTAACATCTGGCCACACCTGGCCCCTCAGCCCACAGGAACCAGAGATCAGATGGGTAAGTGACGGCCAAGACCGGGACACCTGCTGAGGAGACAGCACTGAGAGACCAGGGGCCAGGACACCGCCAAGAGGAGACCTCAGCACAGGACCACCTGGCGGAGCAGGCCAGGGCGGAGAGAGAGGTGGAAACAGTTGCTGCAGCTGCTTAGGGGGGTGCACACCCATCACCCCACTACTCTAGGGTGCTGAGACGGCGACAAGGCCAGCCTGGGCAACTTAGCAAGGCCCTGTCTTAAAAGATGAAAACACAAAACTGAATTCAAAAAACAGGTTGGAGATGTAGCTCCGCACAAAGTCCTGGTTTTAATCACCAGTGCTAAAAATAAATAAAGTTGTTGGGCTCCGGAAGGGGGAGTGTCTAGGGCTGTGTGGAGGGATCAGGACCAAAACCAACCTGACATGGATCAGAGGTCAGGCAGGCAGTGTCAAGCAGGTCACAGCAGATGTGACAAGTGTACCGGGAGCCTCGGATGAGAGATGGGAAGAGCAAAAAGGAGCAGCTAGGAAGGGTGCAGGGAGCCGGAGAGGATGGGGCTGGGGGTGAAGGTGTGTTCGGGCCCGAAAGGAAGAAGCCCAGAGGAAAAAAGAAATTAGAGCTGAGGGGGAGGAGGGGGCACACAAAGCTCCAACTGCACCATGGTCAGATTTTGTATCTTGAGACAGTCTTGCTACATCACTAAATGGCCCAGTTTGAGCTCTCAAACTTGCCAGCCTCCTGCCTCAGCCTCCCAGAGTGCTAGGATGACGGGTGTGCACCACCCGGAACAGCTGTGAGCGCTGCCTATCCGGGCGTGCTCCTCCCGGCAGCTCCTGACTGCCCACTGCACAGCTGGCCAAGAGGTGGGCTCCTTTCTCAGGCGGGCAGAGAGGGCAGGACCGGAAGTGGGAGGAGCTCTCCCGGGTCTGAAGTGACTTGGGGCCCACAGGCCGCAGTCGTCTCATCAGAGAGGACCACGGTGGGTCAGCAGTGGCAGTGTGGGCAGAAGCCGAAAGCAAGAGAGGCCTGGGATCCACAGAAGAACGGGGAGAAAGGAATTTCCTGTTTTCCTCTTTTTTGTTGTTTTTTTCTATTTTTTCAGTACTGGGACTAGTACCCAGGGTCATCTCACTGATCATCAATCATCCCCAGCACTTTGGTTACTTTTTATTTTCAGGCAAGGTCTGACTTCATTTCCCAGGCTGGACTCACACTTACAATCCTCCTGCCTCAGCCTCCTGAGCAACTGGAGTGACAGGCTTTGGCCACCATGCCTAACTTTTTTATTTTCTTTTCCCTTTTGTAGTGCTGGGGAATAAACTCAGGGGTCCCTGCGTGCTAGGCAAGCACTGCACGACTGAGCTACTTCCCCAGCCTGAGGAACTTCTAAAAGATAGGACCTACTTCCCACACAAGTGCACTGATGGCCTCTGTATCTCGGCTTCTCGCTTGGCGCTTCAATCCCCGGTGGATTGAAAACATGCAGAGAGCGCTGCGTCTGAACCCAGCACACACACACTTAACCTTTTCTGCAGCCAGGCGGTTTAATTACAGTTCACCCAGCATCCACACCATGGTTGACGTCAGCTGTGCTCTGCAGATGGGGGGAAGTGTGCCTGCATGTGTTTGAGGCTTTGCACCTGCTCACGGGATGGCATGAGCACCCGTGGCCCCGAGGCTTACTGGGGGGTCTCAGAAGCCACCTCTGTGGACACCGAGGGACGGCTGTGCCTGGGACACCCTGCAGGCTGTCTCCCCAGTTCTTTAGTAAACTTTGCAAGATTCTCTGCACTCAAAGCTCACCGATTGTACTTCGCAGAGCCATAAATACGCTCAGAAGTAAGTCACGCTTCTCGTGCAGCCTGGACCGAGACCTGTGGTCTCCTCAGTGACTTCTGACCCCCTCAACTGCCCTTTCCACCAGGGTTCCATGACATCATCTGTTGATTTTCGCTTCCTCCCCCGTGCCTATTGCATGAGGACACAGCCTGTTTTAGAATGTTTGTTTTACTTGATATTTCCCGAGGGGGCTGCGGCAGGGATAAGTCCGCCGGCGCATTGAGAACTTCCTCTGTTGAGTTGTTTTTATCAATCAGTGGTTGAACTGGACCCAAGGTCAGGCTGGCGAGGCCCCAGGCAAAGCCAAGGTGGCTCACGCAAGAGGCCAACAGGACAGGCGACCAGGGCAGGAGAGGGGGTCCCTGGTGTCCTTACAGTTTCCCAGGGCTGAGGTACACAGGGCTGACCAGGATCCCATCAGGAGCGGCAGGGACACGTCCTTATCCCGAGAACTATCACCAAGGCGGGAGGACTGAGCTGCCGGGCCTGTAGGCCCAAGGAAACCTCTTGTGCCTCACAATGCTCAGCTCAGCCATAAACGCACACTGGCAGCCAGTCCAGGCTGCCCAGGGCCCAGAGAGTCCTCTGCACAAAGAAGGCAGGCACAGTCACCGGAAGAGAGCATGTCCCTCCCCGTGGGCACCATGCCATCCAGAGAAGGGCTAGGATTTGGCCCAGGCCACAGCCTCCCACGGATGGGTCCTTCTGCAAGATCCACAGTGTGGATCCACAGGACATGTCACTGCTGGTCTCCATGGACACCACTACCCTTGGCCACCGGGCGGGCGCATCCCTGTCTGCAGACAGCATGGGCAGGGTCCTTGCTTTTCACTATGGCGAGGGACTGCTCCTCTCTCCGAGCTCCCCTTCTGCTTCTGCTGGGGCCAGGCCAGAGAGGGGGACAAGGGGATACCACCAGGGCAGCCTCTGGACCCGTGGTCCATCCTTGTCCCCACCCTGGGTTTTACAGCCCAGGTGAGGAGGTCTGCCTCTGACTCTGTCTCAGCCCACAGGAGGCAGACGGAGGAGGGGTCTGCAAGGCAGGCCTTCCCAGGAGCCGAGGTCCTCCCCGGCCTGAGGATGACATGTCCACCAGGCCAAGAGAGAGATGGACAAGAAGGCAGAGCTACAGGGCTCCCGCCCCCCAAAGACTCCCTGGACCCACTCCAGCCAGTGGCCCTCCAGTGACAGCTCAGTGGTCACGCTTGGGGCGGAGGAGAGCAGTGTTTCTGCTTGACCGAGGCCCAGGCTCCGGTCGGACATCGTTCTGATTAGCAGAGGAAGCTGATCAGGGGTGCACACGCTGAGAATCACAGAACTGACCCTGCGTACAGGCAGGGACGTCCCCAAGGCTCTGCGACCTGAGTGACCTCACGTGGGGATGCCTCCTCTGCAGAATGCAAGGTGTGCAGAGCTCGGCCGTCCCCATGGTGAGCCGTTGCCCCCAGCAGTCTGAAGTCCACCCTGCACTGACCCCACACGCAATATCGCCTCTGCCACTGCCCGGGGAGCACACAGATGCCCTGCTCCCTTTGTGTCACTTCCACATCTCAGCCCTGGGCAGGAAGCACTTGGGAAGGAGGCGCCAGCCAACATCTGTTTCTCACTGCGTGTCCCACGGGGCCAGGGAAAGCTGGCAGCCACAGGCCACATCTGTTGCACTCCTCTGCCTGGGACAGCAGAGCCTCCGGCCAGGTGTCCCCCAGGGTGGACTCAACAGTGCTCTGATCCCCAAGCATTTTCCCCATCGCCTTGTCACCACACCCCCCACCAGGCCCTGCCATGGGTAAAGATGCGAAAAGGAAGGAATCTTTTCTAAAACCTATAGTTTTGCCACGGGGGGAAAAAAAAAAGAATAGAGAGCAGATGACAAGTGATTGTGAGCATAATTCAAGACAAATATGTTTTTAAAAAATAAAATAAAATGGAGAGCTGGATATGGTGGCACTCACCTGTCATCCCAGCACTGGGGAGGCTGAGACAGGGGGATCCCTGCCAATGGGAAGACAGACTGTGCTGCATAGAAAGACCCTGTCTCAAAGAAAGACAGAAAAAAGAAACAAAGAAAGAAAGAAGAAAGAAAATTATTTACTAAAACTATAAAGCTGAGAAAAGAGAATAAACACAAGAGATGAACAATTCTGGAGGCTTAATAACCAACTAGTAAGAGTTTCTGAGACAGTTGAGAGAATGAAGAAAGAAGGAGAAGAAAAATTATCAAAGAACCGCCCCAGGGCAGAGACCACAGAGCCCCCAGCCAGAGGCCGGGCAGAGGCCACTGAGCCAGGAGGAAGAGGCCCTGCTGGACGGGAGGGGCCCTGGCAGGGATGGAGCCCGGGCTGGGCCTGGGAGTCCTGAAATCCACCAGCAGCCCTATGCTGGTGGCTGCAGCTCCTCCAGGAGACCTCAGCCTCTTTTCAAGGTCTTTCAACAGATCTAC
>PVLA01019279.1:0-12626 GCA_004027455.1 Hydrochoerus hydrochaeris
CAGGAATTGTGTTTCCACAGTACCACCTTACTCTGACGGTGTGGAAGAATTCCTTTTGGTCCACATTCTGAGCAAGGCTTGCCTGACTCTTTAGTTTCTGCCAGGCTCGTGGTCACAACGCAGGGTTATCTGCTCGCGGTTTACTTTTGCATTTCCTAACAAGGCTGAGCATCTCTTTCTGTGTGTCTTGGCCATTTGTGTTTCCTGTTCTGAGAAATGCTCGCTCATGTCATTTGCCTCATTGTAGTTGATTATTTATCTTTTTCTTGCTAAGTAAGAGGACTTTGTTACACAGCCCCAAAACAAATCCACTGTTTCAGATACAGCATAGATATTTATCCTAGTCTGTGGCTTGTCTTCATTCTCTCACTGGTTACAATTTTTATTTTTTGTCTTTTTCTTCTCTGTATTGTTCCAATTTTTTGTATGTGTGCTGCCAAAGCGAGCACTATTTTTTTGTCTTTTTGAGACAGGGTCTCACTATGCCGTTTGAGCTGGCTTTGAACTCGCTTTGTAGCCCAGGCTGGTCTTGAACTTGCAATGACCCTCCTGCCTCAGCCTCCTGAGTGCTGGGATTACAGCTGTGTGCCGCCACGCCTGGCTCTGATTGGTTAATCTGATGAATGCTGTCGTTTTTCTTGGTGACATAAGCCTTATGTCTTTATGTCTCCTTCTGTTTTGGACCTGGAGCGCCCATTTGCCCCTGCAGCTTCACTCCTGCCCCTTCCTGGCTCACCTGGTCAGCACAGCCTCTGGGGACAGAGTTAAGGACCTCTCTGACCCTGGTTCTCCGTTGGGTTTGGTCGTAGCAAGCACTGACCTGAAAGCAGGGGTGAGAGGCGAGGGACTCTCTGCAAGCTGGAACCTTCACCGGGGCCCAAGCTTCTGCCGAGGGACCCTTGCACAGAGCTCTCAGCAGTGACCGCCCCGCTGCTGTTTCCGGCCGCGGGGACTTGGCTTCCCCTGCTCCCTGTCCTCACTTTTACACTGTTCCCCTGCTCAACAGAGGCCCGGGTCGGCGGCCCTGGGTGAATGTCCAGTCCTTTCCTGTGGGGCCTGCCTGCCGCAGGGTTGCATTTTCTTTCCTTTTCGTTTTTTTAAGCTTGAGTTTGTTGATCTGTGACTCTCCTTCCAGGATTTCTCAGCCTCAGCCCTGCCGATGTTCAGGAGGGGCCAGTTCTTCATCGTGGGGGCTGCCCTGTGCGTCCTGGAGGGTTTGCCGGCTCCCCTGGCCTCTGTCTTCCCCGGCCTCTGCCAATAGTGTCTGTGCCCTTCCATCAGGTTGGGAAACCGAAGATTGTCCAGTGTTCCCTGGAGAGAGAACGACACTCGGCCCAGAGCTGCTTCCTTCTCCGATTAATGCCACACTGACGGAGTTATCAAGGTTTGATGTCGAGCGGGGAATGTTCTCCTACTTGGATCTTTAGGATTGTGTACCTTCCTTTTCCATGTACGAGAATGAATAAGCCATTTTAGGATCAGTGTGGTTGATACCATGAAGAGAATTATTGAGATTTTTTTCTTGGTACCGGGAATTGAACTCAGGACCTCACGCTGCCAGGCAGGCACTTAACCCACTGAGCTAAGTCCCGGCCCAAGTTACTGAGGTTTAGCTAGGAACTGCGTTACATTTATGCAACAGTTTCTAAATTGCAGTGTCACCTTCCTGTCCCCAGAAGTTCTCTGCATGTCTTTCAAAAAAGTTTTTAATATTGTAATCAAACTGGTGTTTGTAAGGATATCACCTTTGAAATTACATTTTCTGTTTGTTGGTGATGTGTAGCAATGTAATTGATTTTTGACACTGATCCAGTAACTTGCTAAGCTCTTATTCCTTATAATCACTTGACTGGTGCTGTGCTGGCTGTCTGTCTACCTTTCTTTCTCCTGCCTCCCTTTCCTTCTCCTCTTCCTCCTTTCTTTCTATTTTTGTTGTTGTTATAGGCTTTTGCCATCTTGCCCTGATTGGCCCCAAAATTCCTGGGCTTCTGTGATGCTCCTGATTCAGCCTCCTGGGTAGCTAGGATGACAGGTATGTGCTCCATGCCCCCCTCTCTACATTTGTTTGGGTTTTGTTTGTCTGTTTGTTTGTTTGTGGCATTGTTTGCTTTTGCGCACTGGGGCTCAAATCTGGGTCTTGTGTGTATTAGACAAGAGCTCAACCACTGAGCCACACCAGGGTTTTTTTTCATATTGCATCATCTGAAAATACACACAGGTGTGCATTTAGTTTCTTCCTTCACGATCCTCATACTTGGTTTTATTTAGTCTTACTGCAGAGGCCAAGATCTCTGCTCATGGTATTTACTTGAAATGGAATTAGCAATATCCAAGGGTCACCATGAAAGCTTTTGTGCAAATCGGAAGAATAAATCCCCTCCCAAAGGCCGTTTACTTCCATCCAGTAAGAAAGTGACCGACGCACAACACTGACGTGAGCGGTCTTGCCTGGTTCCTGTGTGTAAAGGAACGCAGTGAGCGTAGCGTCACGGAGCACAGCATTACTGTGAGCTAATCAGCTTACAGAAGCTCCTTCCTGTTTTGGCACTGTTAAAGGCTATTATCATCAAAGTAATAATAAAAGTTTAATACCAGAAGTGATATGAAACTTCAATCATACCTTTTGTGAGTTTCTACAATCAAGTGATTTTTCCAGTTAAGGAAAAAAGACCACTGTGTTAAATTACATTAAAAGATTTTCTAGTGTTACATTTTAAATTCCTGAAATACACCCAACCTAAGCATTGGGTCATTTTTGTCTTTTTGAGACAGGGTCTCACTATGCCGTTTGAGCTGGCTTTGAACTCCATAAGTGGATAATCCTCTGTCTATGACCTTTACAAACGTATTCATAGGTCAGTATGGGATCGTAATTCTTTTTCATGCTTCCTTTACCTTATTTTTGTATGGATGTTGTTAGCTCTGGAAAATGAGCTGGGAGGTACTCCGTTCGTTTATTCTCTGTAGGAATCTCTCTACATTTGGAGTTACGCATGGCTGAAAGCTTCAGAAGACTCGCTTGTGAAACTGCGTGTTCCCTCTGTGAGGAAAGATTTAAAATGATTCGGGTCGGGCCGGGGATGTGACTCAGCGGCACGAGCACCTGCCTGGCAAGTGCAAGGTTGTGAGTTCGAGCCCCAGTGCCAGAAAAAAAAAAAAAAAAAAGATTTAAGCGGTCTGGTGGCTGGTGCCTGTAATCCCAGCACTCTGGGAGGCTGAGGCAGAAAGATTACAAGTTTGAGCCCCACTTGGGTAATTTAGTGACAGTGAGACCGCATCTCCAATAAAGGGCTGAGGATGTAGCTCAGTGTGAAGGCCCCGGGTTCAGTCCCTAGTACCATACACACACACACACACGGACTCCATTTTTATTTTATTTTTTTATTTTTGTCTTTTTGAGACAGGATCTTGCTGTGCAGTTCAGGCTGGCCTTGAGCTCACTGTGTAGCCCAGGCTGGCCTCGAACTCGCAACGATCCTCCTGCCTCAGCCTCCCGAGGGCAGCGATTGCAGGCGTGAGCCACCACGCCTGGTTTGCATTGCATTTCTTTCCTGGTCTTAGATCCACGCAGATCAGTCGTGGACAGCGCTCCTTGCACCCGGGCGGTTTCTCAGGAGTCTCCAGCCCCTGACTTTCTCGGGGTGGGCACCAGCCTATCCCAAACAGTTCCCTCAGCTCCAGAGGAGACGAAATGGGATCTGGCTTCTCATCAGGCTCCCGGTGACCCCACGAAGCGGCTCGAGAGAGCAGAGGCTCAGGCCGGGTGCAGCGAGCCCGGCCCTGGCGTGGACACGGCCTCCAGGACCTGGCCTGCGCCCCGGGGTCCGCCCGCCGTGCTGTCCACGGGCCCCCCGCGCACTGCGGCCTCCCACGCCGAGGTTTTGCATCTGCAAAGCCTGTGCACGCTCCGGGCCTCGCCCAGGCCCCTCGCCCCCAGCTGGGGTGGGCGGCATGAGTCTGGGCAGCTCGGTCTCTAAAAGGACAGAAATGAGCCCAGGACCTTCACACCCGCTGCATCCTCAGCCCTTCTTTACTGGAGATGGGGTCTCACTAATGTCACTGTGGAAACGACAGGAACCTGCGTGTTGCTGGGCATGAGAAGAGCAAAGACTCTTGCAAAGACTGCAGTTTTGAAGGTTTTAAACTCAGGTTAATTATTATTATTATAATTTATTTTATTTTTGGTACCGAGAACTGATCTCAGGACCTTGCACTTGCCAGGCAGGTGCTGTGCCACTGAGCTATTCCCCTGGCCGCCAGTTTTTTGTTTTGTTTTTTTGTGTTTTGTTTTGTTTTGTTCTTGGTACCAGGGATCAAACTCACGACCTCGCGCTTGCCAGGCAGGAGCCTCTGAGCTAAATCCCCAGTGGTGGCTGCTGTTGCTGCTGCTTCACCACCTCCTCCTCCTCCTCCTCCTCCTCCTCCTCCTCCTCCTCCTCTTCCTCCTCCTTCTTTTCTTCTAGCTCAGGTTAATTTGAATGAATTTCGACTAGAGAGCAAAGCAAGAGAACACAGTGCACCTGGAACAGACAAGAACGGTGTCAACTATAAAATTGCGAAGTGCCACGGTTCTTTTCCCAGCACTGCAGACCTCACCGCAGCAGGACCACAGGCATGGGAGGGTGTGACGCAGGCTTCACAGGGTGTGACGTGAGCTTCACCTCCCCTCTGAGCGCTGGGAGTTTCAGTGACAGCTTTCAAAGAGACGCTTGTGTCCCGCAGTCACAGGGAAGCTGGGTTAAAAGGCTCGGAATTGATGGTTTCTTGGTCTTCCTGGAGCAGCCAAGAATAGTCACGCACTTTTGCGGCTCTTCCACCCCAGGCTCAGGGCCTCACAGGGAAAAGGTGGGACTGCGGGGGGCTGAGGTGGGAACCTCGGGGTGGACCTGCCCCAGAGGCTTGAGCCCGCCTTCTGCCGGGCCCTCTGCCATGTGCAGAACTGACCCTAACAGCCGACTAAAATGACCCCTTGAAAACTGAGCCTGATGACCCAGATGGGCTGTGGACCGGGGACACCAGAGCCACCTTCTTGGGGATTGAAGAGCAAGTAGCTCAGGGAGTAGGAGAGCTAAGATGCGGGCGTCATACCTGGTGTGAGTACCCCCGTCTGACTGCGTTCCTGGGGGGCACAAAGGATGCCCCTTCTGCTAACATAAGGACAGCTGCCCAGTGAGAGCAGCAGGCGAGGCCGTGGAGGTCTCCTCTCCAGCTGGGCTGAAGCTGGCAGATGCCACAGTTGCCACAGATGCTCTCCTATCACCAGGCGGGATGAGAGCTCTAGAACAGGCCAGGCTGGGAGCACAGAACCAGCAAAAGCATGGTGGATGTGATATCAACCTGCGAGGGTGGTGACATCAACCCGCGAGAGTGTCTTGGCCTTTTCCTTCCGGGGTCTCTGATGAGGCTGACAGAGTCAGCTGGTGCTGGAGGCCAGAGAGGTGGCGAGATCCATTAGCATATCGGGGCCATTGGCTAGACCCGAGAGCTCGTGGGTGGGAGGCTGGTATCAGCCACCAGGGTGGAAAATCATGCCTCACGCCTCCGCTCGTAGCTCCACTGCCCATTGATCAGCTGGAGAACCCAGTGACCTCATAGCGCATACGTGCACTTGGACTTTGTTCAGCCCCTTACCCAGGAGGCCGAGAGCCGCTCATCAGGATAACTGCGCGCTGGTAAAGAAAATACCCAGACTTTTCCGGGATTGTTAAATTCTGTGCTTAGAGCAGGACTTACATAGCACAAGGGATAGATGGTGCTTTAGTGTGAATCCCTTTTATACTCCACGATTCTTTTCCCAGTTTGTTTGTTTGTTTGTTTTTTGTACCAGGGATCAAACTCACAACCTCACACTTACCAGGCAAGCGCTTGAGCCACTGAGCTAAATCCCTGGCTTTTCCCCCAGTTCTTTACAAATGGGATAAACATCCTTGGAGAACATTAGTTCCCTGACCCATGACCTAAGGGTCAAGAGGAAGATCTTAAACTATCCTACCTGCTCAGAAAGGTAAACCAAAGCCAATCCCACATTCCTGGATGAAGGAAAGGAGTTATCGCCACCACGGAAGACTTCAGCCACGCACCAGGGGTTTTCTGTTACATGCCTGTTCAGTTTACCTCTCCAGACTCTGCAACCACCCGGCTGGTTACAGCTCAGGCCATGGCAGACCAGCTTGTAACAGATAGCCCTGTAGCCAAGAGCTAAGAAAACTGGCCAGTTAGCCTGCCCTCCCTCCCTCCCTCCCTTCCCCCCCTTTCCTTCTTTCCTTCCTTCCTGTTTTCAGTGCCAGAGATCGAACCCAGGGTCTGTGCACTGAGCTGTATCTCAGTCTTCTTATTTCGGGATGGTGATGGTGTATCACTAAACTGCCTAAGCAGGTCTCAAACTTGTGATCCTCCTTCCTCAGTCGCTGAGTAGGTCGGATTATAGGTGTGCACCATCACACTGGGTTTAAATAATCTTTTAAGTCTGGTGGCCGGGGGCTAGGGATTTAGCTCAGCTTGTTTGAGTGCTAGCCTGGTAAGGTCGTGAGTTTGATCCCTGGTACCATAGAAAGAAAGAAGAAAAAGGAAAAGAAAAACAGAGAAAAAAAATCTGGTGGAAAGAATCAAGGCAACACTCTAAGGCAAGGGGAGCTGAGAAGGGAGTTAGACACTTAGCATGGCTTTCTTCACGAGGCATTCACTGCTGAGAGAGTGGGGCCTGGAGTCTAGAAGCTAAGTAGCAGAAAACCTGAGAAGAACTTGTGACTGAGGACTGAGAGTGTACAGAAGAGTTTTAGGGAGTCTCATGGGCCTGCTGGGGCCAAAACTGGAGGTCAGGGCTCACCAAGTAGGAGGAGCTTCCGGGAACACTCCCCGGCCTGGAGCAGGGACTCCGGAGGGTTAGACCCTAAGAAGAAGAGATAACTTAAAATAGATCAGTTTTTTTTAAAAAAATGAAACCCACTTCCAATCAGCTGTATCTCACATAAAGATTATCTGTCCTTGCTCTGCCTGCTCACTAGAGACCAAGTCATTCATTGGTGTATGATGTTATCACACATCCTCCTGTATAAAGTGTTAACTGTGTGAGTGCCTGCTTGTATTTCAGACCTTCCTTTGAGATGTTTCACTCCTTCCAGAAGTTTCTGGAAAAGTCCTTTTAGTGGGAACTTACTGGTAATGAGCTCTTCCCATTTTTATTTGCATCAAACATGCTTTTAGCTGATTAAAAAATGGACAAAAGTCCTCAACAGACCTCTCACCAGAGATAGACAGGTGGAAGACAAACATATGCTCAGCGTCACATGTCATTAGGAAATTGCAAATTAAAATGACAAGATGTCAGTATCTACCTATAAAAATGACCTAAATCCAAAAAACACAGCCAACATCGAGGGCACGTGGTGATACGGAGCAACAGAAATCCTCACTCATGGTGGTGGAAATGAAGAATGGCCGGCCACGCCCGAGACGGCTGACGGTGCCTCGCTTTTAGCACCCAGTTCAACAGCTGTGCTCTTTGCTGTTTTTCCCAAAGTGCAGAAAACATACATCTATAAAAAACCTGTATGTAGGTGTTTATAGCAGCCTTATTTATAGCTTTCAATCTTGGGAGCAAACAAGTTGTCCTTCAGTAGGTGAGATGGATAAACTGTACTCTCCCTGAGCAATGAAATACTATGTAGTATCAAAAAGAAATGCATTCTCAAGCTGTGAAAATACATGGAGAACCCTAACTGCATATTAATAAGTGAAAGAGGCCAATAAAAGGCTGCATGTTCTATGATTTCAACTCTATGTTATTTTGGAAAAGGCAAAACTATGGAAGCTGGCCATGGTGGGGCTTGTAATTCCCGCATTTGCGAGGCTGAGGCATTAGGGTCATTGTGAGTTCAAGGCCAGCCTGAGACTCTGCCTTTTGTTTTGCTTTTTTTTTTTTTTTTTTGAGACCCTACCTTAAAAAATAAAAGGCAAAAATACAAAGCCAGTAAAATAATTTCACTGGTTGCCTGGGGTCAGACACAGAGAGGAATGAATAGCAGAGCCCAGAGAAGTTTTGACAGTGAAACGACCCTGTGGTGAATTCATGTCATTATACATTATAGGTTGTAACCCAAAGAACACACAATCTGAGAGTGAATGCTCATGTCATTTATGGACTTTGAAAGATAATTATGTCAAGGTAGGGTCAGAAGTTACGCCACTGGACAGGCTTAACGGTACCTGTCTGCAATCCCAGCTTCTCAGGAGTCATGGAAGGAATGGAGGCTTGAGCCCAGCCTGGGCAATTTAGCAAGACCCTGTCTCAGAAAATAAAAAGCACTGGAGACTTGGCTCAGTCCCCAGCATCAGGGAAAAACTTGTAACACGGAGAGGGAGAGGACAAATGTCCTGAGACACAGGTAATAGCATGGGCAAAGGCGCATAGTATGGAAATTCATGGGGCATTTTGGGAAGAGTTCTCACCTCCTGGTCAATGTTTTCTATGGCCTAGTGGCAGGGAGCTGAGTCACTAGAGGCGTACCATTAAAGGGGATTGTTCTCTTTGCTCCCCAGCAGCCAGCAGCCATGAGAGTAGCTTACAGCACAGTGTACTCACACCATGCTGTGCTGCCTTGCCACAGGCTCAAGTGCTAGGGTCAACCGACCACAAACTGAAACCTCCAAAGTGTGAGCCAAAATGAGCCTTTCCTCTTTTTAAGTTTATTGCCTCAGGTATTTTGTCACAGTAACTGAAAATGGACCAACACAAAATCTGTCCAGTTACAATGGACAGTACATCGAAGTTCACAGAGAACCACTGGCGAGGTTCTGAATGTCAGCCAACAGGACAGGTGGCACATTATATAGACAACACAAAGCCTCATTAACTGGCTAGTGATCTAGAATTACTGTTCAGGCAGAGCTACCCTAGGACCCCTCCTCTACTCTTTTTGTTATGCTGTTCCTCACCCAAGCCACAGTTCTTCAGACCACCAAGAACAGCACTGCTAGCTTCCTCTCTGAACTGGCAGTGAAAATGTCTACCAAATTCTTTCTCATAGGCTTGGAAGAAACGCAGTTACAAGTTCCAGTGCTGGCTCCCTCCCAGGGGAAGCCTCTACAGCTCATTTCATTTTAAAGCCATTGTAGAAGGCCCCATTCATTCATTCATTCATTCTGTACCACCCCAGGCTCTGGGTGGACTACTGCCAGAGGAAATCAGACTCAGTTCCTGCCTGGCTCCCTGGTCCCCACACGCCCACACATTCCGCTGGATTTCTTCTGCCCACCACATGCCCATGCCCGGAAAAACTTGGAACACTGAGACTTCTGCCCCAGGGCAGACGGGTGCATGCATCCTCTCCTCCCTCCAAATCGTGTCCTCACATGGACTTGGCAAACTTCAAGCATTAGGACAGAGGCCAGCAGCAAATTAACTACAGTTGTCCATTTTTATTTTATTGGAATATTGCATAGCACAAAATAAATATTAATTTACCAAATTCTTAATCATCTGATAAATACTATTAAGTTAATCGCTATTTTACAGAACATTAAGCTAAATTAGCCTGGAGCAAAAGGCAGCAAAACACTTTGGCGACTTTTTTTCCACTTTGGTGATTTTGACATCTGAAATACATCGGAACTATTTTATGTTTCCTGCTTGTAAAGAGGTGGTAAAGCACCAGCGTGCTTGAGATACTCAGTTGGTCACTGAAGTTTAACAATACTGACAATTCAGGCCGTGCTCTTGGCTGGCTCTTGGACTTCAGTAAAATGTTCCGTTGCTTCCCCAAGATCTTTGGTTGTTTCAGGGCAGCACTGCAAGTACCAATGATTTCCCTCACATGTGCAGGCTAAGGAGTTGACCTCGTAGATGTTAAGACTAGAATGAGGGAGGCATGAGAAGAGACTGCTCAAGGGGTGTTCAGCAGCAGCTGTCCGACAGGAGTAAGATTTCTGTCGCATCTCAGGGCGACTACAGACAGTGACTGTGTACTGTAGATTTCAGAAAGCTAGAAGAACAGTTTGCATCTTTCTTGCCATTAAGAATGATATTGGTTGGAGAGTACAGACATATTTAACCTGATTACATAGTATATAAACATGTATGAAAATATCACATGGTACCCCATTAAAACATGTATAACTGTTTTACGTATCTTTTAAAAAAAAAAGTATGATTTTTTTAAAAACCCAAAATCTCTGCATACGATCAGCCAGTTGAGTCTCAGCTTTCGATTGTCCATTCGGTATTTATGACAGCGAGAAATTCTTGCAGGTAATCCAAGAACTGCTTCACTCTCCAGCGCTCCTCCCCACACTTTTGCTGTGAAGAGAAAGTAAGTATTGCAGGAAGCTGTCATTTCTGTCGAAACTGATCCAGTCAGACAAACACAGTTCCCATGGAATGTCTGTAACTTACCTTTTGGAGGTCAATGTGCTTTTTTATTAAAGACAAGTTTTGGAATAGTGTTTTCATAGATTCCCCTTGTGTAGTTTGATTCTTCAGTGTGTCTATTCCCTGGAAGATTTCTTCGATGCATAGTTGGTGCTAAATGAGGAAGATTTTTAAAATAGAAGTAATTTTAAAAAAAACCAATGTGGTCCGTTAACCATCACACGATGTATACATATTTCAAAAGACCACGTTGTACACTACAAATGTATACAATTTTAATTTGTCAATTAAAATTTTGGTCCAAACATTAATGTTTTGGTATTTTTTCTTTCTTCAAAGAGCTTTTGCATGTTTCTTTTCCAAATGGTAAAACACTTCACACTGAGATGACATTTTCAACAGACAGGTGAAGTTTGTATAATTACTGAGGAGGCATGTAAAGGGTGCTAAAAAAACCAACCCTATTTAACCCCAACTAAAATGTTCAGAAGGTATAATGCAAGTACATTACTAATTAAACCCATATCAGTGTTTTCCCTTCACAGTTCAGACTGGTAATTATGTTCTATTTAGACTTACGAAATAATATATTTTACCTTTGATAATAACCATGATATATTTCTTTTGCTTGGTACCGAGAATCCAACTCAGGACTTGGTGCTTGCCAGGTAGGTGCTATGTCACTGAGCTATATCCCCGGCCCCAGCTATGATATATTTCAAATGTATATGATACTGTTACCCAGTTATAATCATTTCACTATGTCAGTATTATTGGGAGAGTACATATATATTTTAATATCTACTGATCATGACTCTAGAATATAACTCTGTGTTACCAACGTTCCCAAGGGACATCAGGGTAAAGAAGGCCAGAGACAGCCACAGTGGGACCTTCAGGGCCCTGTCGCCCTGCAGAATTCTCCCCGATGCGAGGCTATCGGGGATGGAGAACCGACAACATCGGCAAAGGGCTTGATTTATTTATCTAATGGCTTTTCCTGGCTAAAAAGTCATTGCTGATATTTATACAGCCACATCCACCCATATAAAAACAGAATAGGGAAGATTCAATAGTTTCATTGAGAAATAATGACTTACAGTTTAAAATATGAAATTTACTTATTCATAAAATCATTTTATTCAGTCATAATTTAACTTACATTTTTATGTGCAGGAACAGAAATCCTCAGGGTCTGGAAGGAAAGGACAAAAATCATTTTTAAAGCACTGTTACCATTCACAACACTTAATAGAATGCTCGCAATTGATGTGGCTTTTATCTGTATGCTACCAAGATGCCCATAATTTCATTACTTATAACAGGTATTTACACATGGTAAATGCCTGCATAAATGATTGATTTGCATTTTAAAGAACTGTAGGAATAAGAACAATTACCTCATTGCTTATCAGCAGAGTTCGGTGAGTAGAAAGCAGAGTCAAGGTCTCTCTTACCAGTGCTCTCAGAGTGGCACTTTGCTTAGGAGTGGCACAAACACACACAGCCCCAAGAGCCAGCAAACCCAACTGCAGAAGCACCCTCATGGCTATGAAAGGTTCAGCTTTACCTTTGGCAGAGAAAGAGCATAGCACAAGATCGCATCCCCAACCAATTTATTCTCGCTTTGAGGAAATGAATAATTTCTAACAATCAGATAGAGAATACCTTATAATGGCAAAGAGTGAAACTAAATGTTTCCAATGCCATGTATCATATATATATATGGTGGTTCTGGGGATTGAATCCAGGGTCTTTGCACTAAGCCACATTAACAGCCCTTTTGAGAAAGGCTCTCAGGAAGTTGTCCAGCCTGAGCTTAACCTTGGAATCTTCTACCTTCAGACTCCCGGCGTGAAGTTTTATCTTTGAGTAATAAAAATCCCTACTTTTCCCCCTTTAAACACTTTCTATGACAAAGGAAAATGCTTGGGTTGATAACATCTTTGCCCTACATTTGTATTTATTAAAACCACAAAGCTGAATTCCTATTTAAAAGATGTGCATAAAGAGAAATATGAACCACTAAACAGACTTCTGTGATAAAATACAGCAATGTAAAGGATTTTTTTCAAATATGCTAAATTCTACCATAATTATAGCTACACTGACCGGTCTCAAAGGGAAGCAAAGATCCTGGTGGAGAGACGGTGATCAAAGCAGAGACCTTGTTGTGTTGAGTGGGGTCTATTTCCCTTCCTTTCCTTTCCTCTCGTTTCTCTCCTTGTCTCTCCTCTCCTCTCCTCTCCTCTCTCTCCTC
>PVLA01019280.1:0-12597 GCA_004027455.1 Hydrochoerus hydrochaeris
TTCTCGAATGCTCCTTGTATATCAGTATTAGTAACTCTCATATGTCATATATTGTGCAAATAATTTCTATAAGAGCAGTTTTAATTTGTTTATGGTCACTTTTCCTATATGTATGCTTTTAAGTATCAGCTAAATCAGTCTTCCTGTATTCCATTTCATCTTTTGCAGTTTCATATCTCTTACATTTCCTTTGATAGCTGCTATAAGATGATATTTCTAACCAAGCCCTTACATTGCTGCATATTTGCTTATTGTGTGGTGATTAACAATGCAACACACATTTTACCAATGCAAATAATTAGTTATTAGACACTATGAAATGAATAGACTATGGATACTGATGTGGCTTTTTCATACAACATAGTACCCCTTTGTCATGAAGAAGAATAAAAATGACATGTATCTAAGTAAATGCAAGCACCTTGAGACAGTGGTCATAAGAGAAACCAATGACACATACAGGCTTAAATATCACATTTTTTCTGTAGTGTGAAAAACGGAAAGTGAAAATAAGGAAAAATTCTGTAATAGATATTGGGAAATAGGAAGAAATTATTCAAGTGGGAAGGGAAAAAAGGAAAGTGGAGAGGGAAAAGAAGGGAGAGAGGAGAAAGAAAGTGAGAAAGAAGGACAAATGGAAATACATCTTTTGTATGTAAAGATTGTAAGAGCATTGAAAGGGAAGTGAGAGCATTGAGGGAAAATAAGAATGAAGATACATCATCACATATAAAATCCCTATGATAAATGTAATCATGATGTACATCCAATCTCACATTATAACCACAGAATCAATTATTTGTGACATCACCATGTTGCCCTATGAACCTTGAAATATTTATAAACTTGTCGAGCATGGAAAAAACATTTAGACTACATTCTGTCATTTCCATCCTGTTTATTACAGAGGTCATTTCAGGTGTTTCTCTCATATAAAACTCATGTTATGATCCGGCCCACAGATCAATCCGTGGGTCTCATCTGGAGAGGGAACGGGGATGGTGGGCAGGGCAAGAGGAGAGAGAGACGGAGACAAATTGAGGGCTTCCAATCTAGTCTCCTTTATTGATGTAGGGCACAGGGTTTTTATAAGCAGGGGGCGAAAAATGGAGCTGGGCAGGGTAAGCACGTTGCATGTCCGCTGATTAGCTAGAGAGCAAGATCTATCCAAATAAGGACAAGCTAGGGGCAGGAAGCTGTTGCTAGGTAGGGGTGCGTGGTAACCATGACTGGGCCCTTGTCATATCCACTAAATGCAGGAGAGGGTCATGGGTAATGTAGGCTGACACACAGAATGCCCTCAGGCAGGAGGGGTGGGATGGCAGCAAAGCCACTCCCTACATCTCTTCCCTTTATTATATTTAAAATCAGGAGTATGGCAGGCCCTATGGTGACAGTGCCTGTCTTAGGTCAAGGACTTTTCATATGAACCCAACCAGGCCTTACCCGTCATGGGCCTGCAGGACAGCAATTGGTCCTGTGCCTGTCTTAGGTGGCCGGTGGCATAACATATGTGTCCTAGTTGCCCGTCTCTGGCTGCCTGTCCAACGCCTCAGGGCAGGTGGCCCACATCATTATATGGGCCATTTGTTGGGATTGTTTCCCTCCAAGCTTCTTGATCTGCTATCTCCAATTGATGATAATGTACCTGAATGGGCTTGGCCAGGAGTGCGTCAACCCTATTGTTAAGAAGAGTCAGGATCCTTTGGAAAACGCAGGGGCCTACAGTGAGAAGCAGTAGTAAGGCAGCTAGTGGGCCTAATAAGGGGGCAATGTAAGGAAAAAACCTCCCCACATGGAAGAGAGGGAGGTTTTTCTGAGGTGGTCTCTTTCCTAACCACCTATTGATTATCCCAGCAAGCGATGGTCCACTGCCAGGGTTGATGGGAATTGTTATCCATTAGGTGTAGTTGTGTCAGGAGTCCGATGATGGCCCATAAGGCTTTGGGAGGTTGTATCATCTGTAAGAGAACACAGGGGGTTGTGCCTCAGGATAGAATATTATTCCTGGGCATCACATAGAGTTTTTAATGAAGGGATGTCTATTTTTTTATGAGGCATTCAGTTAGAAATCTAGTGCCTTTTTCTTGCCTAGAATAAACACAGACTGAGCCTCGCCCCCAGATGAGAACAGGGTCAGGGCCATTCTAGGTGTTAGTTAGCGGATCCTTCCATAATACCGAGGCAAACTGTGTTTGCATTTGTGTATGCCAAAAGCGAGATGCCACGGAGCAGCCTGAAATATCTAAGGATAAAAAGTTTATAATGAAGAGGGCATGTGAAAGGATATTTCTGGGGGACCCCCGAGTAGGGTACCAAGTTCCCCCTTTTATTTTATCTATAGTGGACTTAAGAGAATGATGTGTACATTCAACAATGCCTTGTCCCTGAGGATTGTAAGGTATACCTGTGGTATGAAGAATATTAAGGCACTTACAAAATTGAGCAAATGAAGCACTTGTATAGCCAGGGCCATTGTCGGTTTTGAGTTGTTGGGGGCACCCCAGGGTAGAGAGAGCCAACAGCATGTGGGCCATCACATGTTTGGTAGCCTCTCCAGTCTGGAGGGTGGCAAAAATGAAACCACTATATGTGTAACTATTACATGTGTATATTTTAAGTTGCCAAATTTGGTAAGATGAGTAACATCCATTTGCCATAAGGCATTAGGAATTAGACATTTTGGGTTGACTCCAAAATGTTGAACAGGTAGATGGGTAACACAAGAAGGGCAGTTTTTAACAATTTGCTGGGCTTGTTCTCGGGTAATTCTGTGAAGGAGGCAGAGGTTTTGGGCATTGAGATGGTGTAGCTGATGAGCCCGTCGTGCCTCAGATACCTTGGAGTCATCTATGGACTCAGAGTGGGTCACGAAGACCTGTGTCCGTGTGGCAGCATCAGCTATATGGTTTCCCTGAGCAAGGGGGCTTGGAAGGCCAGAGTGGGCCTGCAAGTGGCCAATGAAAAACTTGTGATGGCAAAGCCGAATCATATCTTGCAGTTGTTTAAACAGGTTTGCAGCCGGGGAGGCATGACCTATGGTGGCAACAGTTTCTAACAATGCAACAGACTGAGTGAGGTAAGCACTGTCAGTAAACAAATTGAAGGTTTGGTCAGGGTAAATGGTAAAAACTGCAAGAATAGCTTGTAGTTCTGCCAGCTGTGCAGAAGATGTCTCTGTCTGGAGAGTGGTAACATTATCTTGGGTTACATAAGCGGCTCTACCAGAAGAGGAGCCATCAGTGAATACCACTGGGACATCAGGAAGGGGTCGTGAAGCCATGATCTTGGGGAAGATGAATGGGTGATGATTAGCAAAATCAACAAGTTTTTTGGGAGGGTAATGATTGTCAATAGTCCCTGAAAAAGAGGCTAAAGCAATAGGCCATGCCTCAGTGGTCTGAAGTAGCCAGTCCACTTGATCTTTAGTGAAGGGTTGAATAATGACTTCTGGTTCTTTACCAAAATAACATCTTCCTAATTTCCTGCCCTGAATCATTAGGTCAGAGACCGCCTGGTAGTAGGGCAATAATACCCTTCTTGGGGAGACCGGCAAATGAAGCCACATGAGGGGGGCCTGTTGCCAGAACACTGCAGTAGGGGAGAGCTTTGTATTAAAAATGAGGAGTTGTAAAGGTTTGTTATAATCTATGAAGGAAACGGTTGGTTGTGCAATAGCCTCTTCTACTCTAGCAAGCACTTTTGTGGCATTAGGGGTGAGTTCATGAGGGGACGTCAGCTCTGTATCCCCTTTGAGGGTTTCATGAAGGGGCTGCAAGTTGTGTTTGGCTAATTTCAGGTAAGGTAAGAGCCAATTGGTATCTCCCAAGAGTTTTTGAAAATCATTAAGTGTCTGAAAGCCATCAAGTCTTAATTGGGGCTTAGGGGAGAATATTTGTGTGCCTCGCAATTGGAAGCCCAAATATGTATGTGGATCTGTAAGTTGGACTTTGTCAGGTGCTATTTGAAGTCTGGCCTTTTGTAAGGCAGCTTTTAACGCCTGATAACATTGGAAGACTTGGTCCCTATTTTCCCCTGCCAATAAAATGTCATCCATATAATGAAGGATATATAGATTTGACCAGTGATCTCTAATTGGCTGGATAGCGGAAGCTACAAAGTCTTGGCAGAGCATAGGGGAATTGGCCATCCCCTGGGGGAGAACACGCCATTGAAATCTCTGCATAGGTGCCTTAAAATTAGTGGTCGGTAGACTAAAGGCAAAGCGTTTTTGATCCTCTGGGTGTAATGGGATCGAGAAAAAGCAGTCTTTGAGATCTATAACAATTTTAAAGTATCCTAGGGGGATGGCACTGGGTGAAGGGAGCCCTGGCTATAATGGTCCCATTACAACCATGGTCTTGTTGATGGCCCTGAGATTTGTAACAATCTCCATTTTCCTGACTTTTTTTTAATTACAAAAATGGGTGTATTCCAGGGGGAATCACTCAGTATAATGTGGCCTGCATTTAGCTGGTCCTGCACCAGCTGTTGAGTGGCTGCAAGCTTTTCAGATGTAAGGGGACATTGATTGACCCAAACAGGGGTATCTGATAGCCATGTGATTTTTTTGCATGGGCCACAGGAATGTCAATGACCCCTACTGAAAATGGCCTAAACCTGCTCATGAAGGGTTGGGGGTTGGGGAGATGGGAGCTTTGATACCTGAGCTCCGTTTGCCCAAACCTTGGCTAGGGAGGAATCCCTGAGTGAGCATTTGTTTTGTGACTATGCTATTAGGGCTGCCCATCATCATTCCCATATGGGTCAGTAAATCCCTGCCCAACAAGTTAAGGGGTAGCCCCTCCACAACATAGGGTTGTATGTATCCTTGATTATTTTATTTGTCTTTCCAGATAAGTAGATTGGCACTGCATTGTGGATTTTTAGATTGCCCAATCCCTTGCAGATGAGACATGGTGGTATCCAGAGGCCATGTGGGAGGCCAATCTTCTTTTCTAACAACAGTGAAATCAGCACCCATATCTATGAGCCCTGAGAAACCTCTTCCATTGAGCAACAAAGTCATAAGGGGTTTATCTTTTGAAATGAATTGAGCTCAGTATATCTCTGAGGACCCAAATGGGGAGCTATGGCCATATTAGGAGTTTGGACTAGAGGCAATAGCACCAACTGGGCAATATGTTGTCCTTGTTTGATTGAAACCAGGCCAGAAACAGAGGAGGCCATGATTATAACTTCACCAGTATAGTCATTATCTATTACTCTGGGGACAATTTGTAATCCTTCCATTATTGTGCTACCACATCCAAGTATCAACCCAAATGTACTAGGGGAGGAGGGCCAAAGATCCTGGTAGGGATGGCCTGAGCACCTATGTCAGGGGTTAATACTGTGTTGGAGGTGGAACAGAGGCCCAATCCTGCGCTTCCTGGTGTAGTGCGGAGGAGACCTGAAATGGATTGTTTTGTGTTGAGTTGTGTGGTGGTGTTGGGTTGCTTCGTTGCAGGACAAAACCTATAGCCCCAGGGGTTTGTCTCCAATTGGGGGTCTGGGGTGTACCCTGAACCCTGTTTCCCTGCTGGGAAAGGGGGTTGCTGTCTGCACCTGTTTTTGACTTACACTCATTGGCCCAGTGATACCCCCTCCTGCATTTAGGGCACAAGCTTGTAGGTGTTGGTCATGGATTATTTTGTTGTAACTTTAGGACGGTTGGGCAGTCTCTGGCAAAATGGCCCATTTGATCACATTTGAAACATTTGCCACTGTCTTTCCTCCTTGTTTGTGCGCAAGGAGAACCTCCTTTGCAGCTGTGGCCATAGATAGGCCTTGATGGTAGGCAGGGTCTATATCAGTGCATAGGCAAATGTAACCTGAAAGATCTTCCTTTTTTTATCTGGCTTGATTGCAGCCTGAAAGGCTGAGTTTGCATTTTCATAAGCCAATTGTTTAATTATGTCGGTGTTGTCCTCAGTGGAGCCAAAAAGATGCTCAGTCACCTGTAGGAGGCGATCAACAAAATCACAGAAAGGCTCCTCAGGTTTTTCTTTAATTTTTGTAAGAGAAGTGGCAACTCCACCACTGGAAGGGAGTTTTCTCCAGGCTTCAGTTGCTGCCAGAGTAACTTGCGCAAAGAGGCCTGCCTCATATCGCATTTGGGCCTGTTGCGTTGCATAGCAGCCTGTCCCTGTTAACATGGGAAGGGTATACTGATTTTTTCGATTAATGTTTTCCTTGGCTAAAAGTTTACAATGGTCTTGGAATTCAGCCTTCCAAAGCAAATAATGGCCCCCTGAGAGTGTAGCTCTGGCTAGGTCTCTCCAGTCATTAGGTGTAGTCCAACCTTGAGTTAGAGAGTCTAGGACTGCAAGGGTGAAGGCTGCTTTAGGGCCATATTGGGATACTGCTATTTTTAATTCTTTCAGGGCAGATACAGAGAATGGCATATGGACCCTATTAGCTCGTGGCTCTGGGGATGAAGAATCTGTTTCCCTATCACTATCAGGTGGGTCAGTGTCATTTTCTTCCTCGCTATCACTAATTTCTAATTCCCATCTTTGTAGACTTGATGGTTGTCACCTATTATTTCCCCTAGCAGCTGTCATAGTGGCTCGTGGTTTATCTCTTTTATTTTCTTGACTTGGGGATTGATCCTCACGTCTAGTTTGTCCCTTTGGTCTCCCCCTTTCTTTAACCATTTTATTTTCATCATCTTGTGAACTAACATCATTTTGAGTGTGCCGGGTTGTCTCCCCACCATTTTGTGGACCAACACAAGCTGGGGCGGCCTCCGTGACTGGAAAGATTAAGCAAGGCACCATTTCTGGGGCATTCATTACTGGAGGGTGAATTGTCTCCATTACCAGGAACATCATTGGAGGCATGCCTGAAGAAGGGTTGGGGCCCATCTCTAATGACTGGAGTTGTAAGATGAGCCTTTGTTTTTCTTGTTTTAATTGAAGTTGCTGTTGTAAGTAGTGAATTTCTGTTTCTAGCTTGAGAAGGGCAGAAGGTGGACCATGAGGCTTTTGGAAGTCAAGCGGGGACCGAATTGATAGTACAGGGGCTACAAGGGGGGAATTATGATATTGAGCAGCCTCTTCTGCCAATTGTGACCAATCAACCTCCTGGAAATTGGAAAGGTCAGGATATATAGGCTGATATGGAGGAGGGAGCATGGCGGCGCCATCTTGAGGGGGCTCCTGAGTATCAAGAATCACAGAGCCGGGACTACTGGGCACACTGGACATGTCTGATGGTGGCTTTGGGGTAGGATTGCGGGAGAAGAGTAGTGCAGTCTCACCCTGAGTAAGTGTTTCAGCAATTTGGGGATCTGCATAATGTTGAATTAGCAGCTCAAACATTAGAGTCCAATATGAAAAAGAGGTTACCAGGACCTTTTCTGGACCAAAAACCCTATAATAGTCTTTAAGAGCATCTCCTACTATATTCCATTTTTTAGAATCAATGGTGCCCTCTAAATGGAACCATGGGCACAGAGAATGTACAAATTGAAAGTACTGTAATAAATCCTTAGTTTTAACCTTAATCCCTCTAACCTTGAGAGCCTCCCTGAGGCCATTGATGAACAATTCATGTTCAATAAGTACTTGCCCCATGCTGATAAAGAAATTAGATCCATTCACCTACCGTGATTCAGGCGAGAATTAAGATGGCCGTCCGCTGGGATCACAGGGACGGAGTTGTCCTGAAACAGTCACACCGGCCGGCGATTTACTCCTGTGAATGGTCCCTCATTGAAGTCCCTCATGCCGGGAGCCCCACATTGGGCACCACTTATCTGGCCTGTGGATCAATCCGTGGGTCTCACCTGGTGAGGGAACAGGGATGGTGGGCAGGGCAAGAGGAGAGAGGGATGGAGACAAATTGAGGGCTTCCAATCAAGTCTCCTTTATTGATGTAAAGCACAGGGTTTTTATAAGCAGGGGGCAAAACATGGAGCTGGGCAGGGTAAGCACGTTGCATGGCCACTGATTAGCTAGAGAGCAAGATCTATCCAAATAAGGACAAGCTAGAGACAGGAAGCTGTTTTTAGGTAGGGGTATGTGGTAACCATGAATGGGCCCTCGTCATATCCGCTAAATGCAGGAGAGGGTCATGGGTAATGTAGGCTGACACACAGAATGCCCTCAGGCAGGAGGGGCGGGATGGCAGCAATTACCTTAAGCCATTCCCTATAATTTTTAATAAATAAATTCAGGTTTTCTGAATTCCTAAGCATCACTATAAATCCTAAAATGAGTACTCGAATTACTTATTAAACTTATACTTAATTAGTATGTACAAGTCACTCATTTGTTGTGGAAATCACAGATGATACAACATTGAATAAACAAATCTGGTCTGCAGTGGCAATCTTACTCTAGTTTTTCAAGAATCAATAAATTTAAGACACAGAAATGAAGTAACTGTATCATTAGTTGCATGTGTGGCTCTGAAGCTGGGAAACTGGTTGGCATAGTGCCGTGTTTCACAGACTCCAACATCTTCACCCAGACAGGTTCTTGCTACTGGGGATAATACTGCCCATTATGTATGGTAACATCACTGATCTCTCTACTCACTACATGCAAAAGCCCCCTCCTCTATGACAACAGAAATGTCCCAGATATGACCCAATATTCCCGGTTGAAAATTCCTCAACTTTGAGCCTGTCTTTGTAAAAAAGTGACACATAGGAATGCTCTTATGTGCTAGATGTTGATACACATAAAACTTTGAGGATGTACTCTTCCCTCAAACAATTGCAATCTAATAGAGAAAATATGAAAGGAAGTCATAATATGATAAATGCTATAGAAATACATATAAAACTCCTGGCCAAGCACATGAACTCAGATTCAGGATTTTTGTGTAAAATTCCTGGTTAGACATGTATTAGCTGAGGGAACTTTGGCAAATGACTCAACTACTTCCTGACTCCATTTTATCTTTAGTAAAATGAGACTAAAGACCCTATTGTATGAGAAGTGGGGCAACCTCTTTCTAAATTTTTTTTTATTTTATTAAATTTATTGGTGCATTTTAGATATATATGATCACATTCATCATAAGGAAATTGTACCTGTACATGATACAAATTGTTTCTTTTCCCTTTTCCCCTATCCTCCATTCAAAACCTCTTCTCCTTATTTAAAAAGTTTTGTTACCAATTTTCCTTCTTTTCCTATGTTTTTTTCCTTTCCTTATATTTGCATGTTCCTCTCCCTAGTAAGGATATTTAAATACATTTACAAGGTAACATGAGTTTTTATATGAGACAAACACCTGAAACAACCTTTGTAATAAACAGGATGGAAATGACAGAATGTAGTCTAAATGTTTTTTTCATGCTCGACAAGTTTGTAAATGTTTCAAGGTTCATAGGGCAACATGGTGATGTCACATATACTTGATTCTGTGGTTGTAGTGTGAGATTAGATGTACATCATGATTACATTTATCATAGGGATTTCATATGTGATGATATATCTTCATCCTTGTTTTCCCTCAATGCTCTCACTTCCCCTTCAATTATCTTACCCTCTTTATATACAAAAGCTTTATTTCCATTTGTCCTTCTTTCTCTCTTTCTCCTCTCTCCCTTCTTTTCCCTCTCCTCTTTTCATGTTTCCCTTCCCACTTGAATAATTTCTTCCTACTTCACAATATCTATTATAGAATTTTTCCTTATTTTCACTTTCTGTTTTTCACACTAGAGAAAAAATGTGATATTTAAGCCTGTGTGTCTCATTGGTTTCTCTTATGACTACTGTCTCAAGGTGCTTGCATTTACCTAGATACATGTCATTTATATTCTCCTTCATGACAAAGGGGTACTATGTTGTATGAAAAAGCCACATCAGTATCCATAGTCTATTTTCATTTCATAAATGGTGTCTAATAACTAATTATTTACATTGGTAAAAAGTGTGTTGCATTGTTAATCACCACACAAAAAGAAAATATGTAACAATGTAAGGGCTTGATTAGAAATATCATCTTATAGCAGCTATCAAAGGAAATGTAAGAGATATGAAACTGGAAAACATGAAATGGAATACTGGAAGGCTGATTTAGCTGATACTTAAAAGCATACATATAGGAAAAGTGATCATAAACAAATTAAAACTGCACTGATAGAAATTATTTGCACAATATATGACCTATGAGAGTCACTAATACTGATATGGAAGGAGCATATGAGAAGCAATTCCACTGTGAAGGGCCAACTAAAAACCTATAATTATAGAAATGAAATTAATTTTCAATAGTAATAACTACACATGTATATGCAATACACATTATGAGTTCATGATGTATTTTATCACAGAACTATTTCATCCAAGTAACAATTTTGCTTCTTCACTACTAGGAGTGTGTAAGGATTGGATCTGTGAACATCATTAGGTTGTGGTTGTCAAAAATTAACTTTAAGTCATGTTAAAAATCCTGTAGAACTTTAGAAAAACTTTTACATTTGGTATCAATGTTACATTTAAATACTGTGTTTAAAACACTAGTTTATCACACTTGCTTGTTTCTCCACTCCCCAGATTACAGTATTTTTAAGGGAAAATAAAGTGTCCCACACACTTAAGGTCCACAAAATGGCTGCCACCTGGCCAGCCTAAGCAAGTAGCTTTATTTGATATAAGGAATAAAGAAACTCAAACTGCGCATGCCCAGATCATATAACTTTTTTACTTCTTGACCATACATGAACTCATGGTTTTACTCGGGGTGGGTGTAATTATTCAAGGCCTGCAATTTTCCCATAACATTGTTGACTGGATGTGTCTGGGACAAAATGGATTCAATGTGTCTCCTCTACACTAACATACCCTTGCTTCTCTGACTTGTGTTTTCATGCAGCTCTACAATAAACTATATTTAGTTTATCTAAAACACCCATGTTCTAAAATTATTTTGATTCTAATTTCACAAATAAAAATTTTCCCTACCTATAGCCACTAGGAAACTTTGGTTATAAGAAGCACAAACAACTTCCATTTAACTTAAGTAAAATGGAATCTCCTGCAGGGAAATTTTACAGAAATTGAATCACTGAGTAGTAAAACATTGGATACCTCACAGAGATATAAAGGCAACTATTAGCCAGGAGAGGTAGCACTAAGAATTATGGAGCTCAAAAGTGTTACTTTTCTAGATGCTGCTGTCAAGATACTTTAGCTTTAAACTGTATTGTCATTATTTTCAAGTCTAGATACTATCATCTAAATATATTTGACATTAATTTGGTCAGTGTTTCAACTCATTATAGAATTTGCATAGCAGTATGATTAAAAACTCCCTGAAAATAATATGGAATGAAGCAAGGTTTATTTTATTAAAGAAAGCACAAGAAAAAGGTAGAGATGCTTATTTAGAAAGATTAATGCTAGCAGACAGAAAAACTAATTCTTTAATGTCAGTGGAACAGCTTTGAAGCAACAAGAACATTTGGAAATGTTTATTTGAAGTAAAGAAACAATTAACTGCCTTGCAGCAACTCAGAGAATAAAAGTGTCTCCAATTTATGGCTCTTCCATGTCACTATGGAAACTGAAGTGGCAATATCCAGGAGGAGCTGAGGAAGCTGACATGGAAGTGCCTCATAGGAGGAATGGTTGTGATTTCTCTGACAATTCTCTTTCCCAAATTGCCCATTGCAATTTCAAGGGTGCATGGAGACCAATGGCATAGTGGGATATTTGGGGAGAATTAATTCTGCCCATTGCAGAAGGGATATTGGACACACCAAAAAAAGAAGTAATCAAATAATCCTTGCATATCCTGCTTCCATTTTCCATCAAGAGTTTCTGAATGCATTCATCCAGCGAATTCCTCTACACTTGCCTATCATTTCATGCATTTACGTGGTTTTGTCTCACAATAATTTGTAATTATTCCTCATACAACTTACTCCCTAACTTTCATGTGACTGTTAAGAAGATTATTAATTTATACCAGTCATAGTAGAATTTCACTATTTAGTACTCTTTACAAAAAGTGTACTAATATTTTCCTAAAAATATTGAAAAAGTATATATAATGGTTACATATAAATAGGTTGATTAGCTCTTCAGAAAAATAGAAAATTTCTTGCATTATTCCACATTATTTTGTTTATATTTTAATTATCTTGAATATAAATTTTTATAACTGAAACTCAGTAGAATTAATGTTAATTAAAACAACAATACTAACTCACACACAAATGAAGAAAATGTGTTTCTTATCATAGAAATGATTATACATAGAAAACTTTCAACATTTCAAAAATTAAAAAATGTGGATTATTTGCAATGAAATCCTAAGATTATTTTAAACCTGGATAATTAGTATGTGTTTTAACTCTATAGCATCTTCAAAATAACAAAAACATGGTGTTTAAACTCATTTGATGTTTTAGAGTGTTGTTCTTGGCATGATATGACCAGTTAAATTTGAGTTGGTATAAATTTTAGGTAATGTTCTTAATGCATGTTTGTAGCACTTAATGTTTGTCTCCTTTTTAGTGTGCTGCTAAATATACATAAAATTTTTCAATTTTTTCCTGAATATTTTTCTTTCCATCACTTTCCACCTTATATATCTAATGAAGTATTTTATATGGTACATCAAGATCCATAA